>PVIU01001410.1:0-216481 GCA_004026605.1 Ondatra zibethicus | reverse complement strand
ATGGATTGAGCCCCCAAGGTGCAGGTGAAGAGCAGAAGGTGGGAGAAGATGAGTTAGGAAGTTAGGACCGTGAGGGGCTGGTCCACCTACTGAGACAGTGTGCCTGAACTAATGGGAGCACACCAATCCACCTGGCCTGGGACTGAATGAGCATATGATCAAACCAGACTCTCTGAATGTGGCGGCGAAAGTTGGCAAAATCTCTTATTTTTAGCACTTTTCAGGGTGAAATTTTTATATTATCCTAAAAAAGAGGTTTTCCAGCTCATACGAATTTCAGGTGTGTTTCTTTTCTGTTTAAGTAAAAAAAATAATACAAATAAGTGTAAAGATTACATATCCTCTTTGCCATTTAGATGTTATTTAAGAAGAATTACTTAACTATAGTCTGCCCTAATCTATGTTTCCACGGCTTTAAGCATGTGCATACACTCACACACACAAAAGTATCAGCCAGATGCTGACAGAAGTCCTATGGAATCAGTTTTGCAATGCAGGGCATTGCCAACAAAAGAATCAGTTCTGGTTTTTACCTTGTTCTTGTCTTGCCCTCTCCAAGAATGATGTGTACAGGAAGTATATGCTAAACAAATGATGACTTTATTAACTCAGGATTAACAACTTTAAATTTAATAAAAAAACAAAAACAAGTCCCTCAAAAGGGGGTGATAACTGTAATACATCAATGAGAGAGCTGAACTGTTGGTAGCAAAAGGATGAGAACCAAGATCTTGCCAGCAAGTTAGGGACGTTTCCACCACAAGAAGTGTTAAAGCTACTAATGCGGGCTGGTTCATTAGACCTTGAGTGCTGGAGGTGCAGGTCTCAGAAGTCATGGCTCTTGGAGGCTAGAAATAGCAAAAGAAAAGAATTCCTTCCTGCAGCCAAAGCATAGATTCTCAGAGACTGAGGCAGTAGTGAACCCCCTTCATATGGAGTCTGCATATGGAGTCTGAAGCTAAAGTAGTAGGACTCAACCAACATCCCTGAATGAGACAGAAGTTCTGGCCCAGAAAGCTCCCAGTGAATCTGTCTTAAAGATAGCATTTCTTCTCTTCCTTCTCTGAAAATTTTCATGAGTCTTTTTGTTTGTTTGTTTTGTCTTGTTTTTGTTTTTAAAGACAGGGTTTCTCTCTGTAGCTTTGGAGCCTGTCCTAGAACTAACTCTTGTATACCAGGCTGACCTTGAACTAACAGAGATCCACCTGCCTCTGTCTCCCCAATGCTGGGATTAAAGAAGTGCACCACCACCACCTGGCGATCTCCACACACGAGTCTTTCTGTTCAACGTGCATGCACACTTTCTTATATAAAGACAGTTTGGCCTTGATTGGGTGAATGAGGATTAAAAGTGGGCCATTCAGCTCAGAGCTGTTAGGCTTGCACAGGGAGGGGCAGATAGCTGAGCCATGTAAAGATATTTCCAATCAGATCCTTAGGTAGGGAAGCAGGGTCTTAGCTGTTGAAAAGGCATCTTGTAGTTTCTGATGGTTCCCAGTTGCCACGGGACATTCTGATGAGACCACCTTCTTCCTCTAGAACTGCTGCTGTGGTTCCCATCCTGCATTGTCCGGCTGCTGTTATGGCAGCTCATCTTCAGGGTACTTCTAGTCTGCAGCCTGTTCCCTGCCCAGATGCTACTTGGGTTTCTCCGTGTCAGTTTCTATCCAGGTGTGGTTTTCACATTTCCTTCCAGCTGGTTCTTCTCTGACAGCTGAGACCAGTCAAGCCATCCTGGTGGCAGACTGGCGGCTACAGCTGACCACACTGGCTCCTTCCCCTGACACTTGAGTTTCCAACTCTGCTTTTAGACTCCATCCCTCCTCAGTAACTGACATTGGTAAGACATGATCAAACATGTATGGTATAATATCACTTTAGGAGATGGCTTACTTAGGATGCTGAGGAACAATCATTTCAGCATTGCTGACTCTTCTGGAGTACAAATAAACAGAGCTGATCTGAACCTTGCAAGAACAAAGGTCAATATGGACCTGAAAAAGGATAATTACTTTAGAGATAGGTGAGGATTTTCTTGCCGTTGAAACTGGTGTCTGCAAAGGGGATAATAGAAGGGGAAACTGGCTAACTAAGCCAGTGTCAGTTGGTAGAGGTGAACTCCATGTTAAAATTGTTGAGCTTTAGGTAAATGAGATGTCAATGGAGGCTTTATGTAGGACAAATATGATCAATAGTGATTTTCCGTAAGTTTGAAGTGGCAGTACATATTCTTCTGCTCTTGCCGTTGACTGACCTTGAGTTTGTGCTATGATGTGCATGCCCTTTAACACGATGCCAGGGATATTCTAGTCAGTGGTTAGCCACTTTCTAGGTCCTAATGGCGTTTGCTCCTCAGTCTGGTTGTCTGATGAACAGCATAATGCATTTGATCAAAGTGCAGTACTCCACACTACATTGTCAAGAGCAAATTGATCTGTCTGCAGCTATTGCCTTCCCTGTGGGGGAAAAAACTAAACAACTTTACAAAATGTTGTGTTGTGGTGTTGTGTTATTATTTCCCTCTCTGTGTCTCACTGCACCTTAGCCCAGAGGTCCACATCTCATTTTGTATCCAACTTCTGTGTCCTGCACAAGGTGTAATTTTTTTTGTTTTCCATTTTGATTTTTTTTTCCAAATTTACGTCCTCCCTCCAAAATATCTTTGAGAAGCAGGGTTTTCTCTGCTGCAAACAGACATCTGGGACTCACAGTATTTGGTTTTCCCATGGTGGTTGACAGTGATAGCTGCTGTCAGCTGCCTGAGATAAGGAGAAGCTCTGCCATGCCAATCAGGTTGCAGGTGCTTTGCTTAGATCCCCTCACCAACTGGCTAGCTATAGTCACTTAATCGGTTCATAGTCTTCTTCTCAGGATATATATCATCCTGGGCCAGATTCTAGCTTACAGAATGCCAGTCCCAGACCTCTTTTAGCTTTTTCTTCCTTGAGGCTCTCTTCTTGGAATGGAAAACAAACACAAATCCTCTAGGAGTCAGAAGTTCTTTCCAAATTTACCCTTGCTCTTCGTAAGCCGCATTTATTTTGCTTATGCAAAGATTCTTTATTCGGTGGAAGGAGAGATCCTCATCCCAAAAGTTGTCCTCTTACCTTAATATATACACCCTGGCACATACTATGCTTATATGCCTGGGGACTCGTGCACACAAACACACAACGGTGTAACCGTTTTAAAAATAAATTAATTATAGAGGCTGGAGAGATTGCTCAGTGGCCATGACCACTGTTCATCTGGAGTACTTGGTTTTGATTTTGAGCATCTGCATATTGGTTCACAACCTTCTGTAACTCCAGTTTCAGGGTATCCAACTCCCTCTTCTGATCTCTGTAAGCAATCCACACACATGGTGCACAGACATACATGCAATCAAAACACTCATTCACATTAAATAAATAAATAATTTCTCAGTGCTGAAGAAGGGTTATAAACTGTTGGGTGGTATCTCTTGAATAGTACATGAAACTTGCTGTTCTACATAATCTGGTAGATGTTTTATTGTGTCTCATTCTAAATTCAACTCAATTTAAAAGTCCACTGCCACATACGGTTCCCCCTATAGGAGTGGTTTCTAAAATCAACCATAGAATTTTGGTTGATTTTGTTTATTCATAGATTTTAAGCCAGGCATTGTGTAACAAACATACCTACATGTGCTAATATTCATGGTGGCGAAGATAGGAGGATGACACATTAGAGACCAACCTGGGCTATATGTAGTAGATTCCAAGCTAACCCAGATTACTTAGCCAGACCCTGTCTCAAATAAAAAATAAAGAAAACACAAAATTACTTCAGAGTTTTCACCGAAAGTCCATGGTATAGTTTCCCTCAATTTCCTTTAACCAATGTCAGAACAAAATTAATTTTTAAGATCTGAAGTTATTCTTATTTTTCTACAATCTGCTCTCACTGTGGAAAGCCTACTACTTAGATATTAACATTCTTGGATCCCTCTCCAAATCTTGTTTCGTCTGTTACTTTTGTTTATTTATTAAATTTATGTCACATTTAATTTTCTTGGAAGTCTGCCTGATTCCAGTCATTGTTTTCTTAATTTAATTTCCAGAATGGTATCAGCTTAAGTTCTTTCAATAAAGACACTGTGGTAAGGTTTACTTTTTCATTTTTTTTTTTTGAGAATTTCATACATGAGCACTGCATGGAATTGTTTATATCCCTTCCTCTTCCCCATTCAGTTTTTCCTGAATCCCCAAATTCCCCTCAAATTCATTGCTACTTTCTAATTTATTCTTGTGTGTGTGTGTGTGTGTGTGTGTGTGTGTGCGCATTTAAAAACAGTCTGCTGAGTCCATTTGATGTAGCTCTTTATGTAGATTTTTAGGGCTAATACTCGGAAGTGGATAACCTACCAGGGAGCTTGTACCCAGAGAAGCTTGCTTCCCCCTCTTAGAGCATCACTGGCATCTGTATCTCTTCATTTTTGAGTTAAACCTTGGGAAATTTCCTCTACTCACATCTGCATATTAATAGCTGTTCTCACTGTACTTATTTTGAGATTTCATGAATGCAGCTTTTCTGTCAGATACAGAACACATTCTCTCACAACAGACAACTTGGTTCTCTGCCTTTTGCACTGTTCCTGTTCCTCTTCCAGGGTGTTCCCCGCATCTGCAATAAAAATTGTCTTGTAGATACAGACATTAGGATTGGCCATCCCACATTTAGTTAGGACTACTGTCCTCCACCTCTTTTCCTTCTGCTGTTATCTTCGCATATTCATGGAGTTTCCTTTACACTTAATTTTCTTGAATATGTACATGGTCTCAGTCATTGTTGTCTTGCTCTAATCTACTGGGTGATATCAGCTTAAGTCCTTCTACTTTACATTCTCACCAGCAGTGAATACTTTCCCCCATTTAATCCACAGCATGCACTGTCTGTTGTATTTCTTTGACTCAAGCCCCACATTGGAATGCCAAATGTTGTCGCTGTTTTTTCCCTCTTTACTCTTTGCCTCTTTTGGCTTTTTGTGGGGGGCCCAACACCCAGCTCCCAAATAAATCACATGGAGACTTATACGTTCATATAAACTCCTGGTCTTCACTTGGCTTCCTTCTTGCTAGCTTTTCTTAATTTATCCCATCTACCTTTTACGTCTGGGCATTTTCCTTCTCTTGTTTCTGTATATCTTACTTTTTCTTTTACTCCATGGCTGACTGGGTGGCTGGCCCCTGATGTGCTTGCTCCTCCTCTCCTTGCTCCTCCTTCTTTCCAGATTTCTCTTTCCATTTATCCTCTCTGCCTGCCACATGGCATATCCTTTCTCCTGCCTCACTATTGACCAGTCAGCTCTTTATTAGACCATCAGGTTTTCTAGACAAGCCAAAACTCACAGCTTCACAGAGTTAAACAAATTCAGCAAAAACAAAAACAATATATCTTAAAGTAATATTCTATAATTATTAGATGTTTCCTGATTTTATCCATTTTGACCAGGATAAGATGAAATCTCACAACATTTGAATTTTCATTTCTATAATTACTAAGAATTTTCAAAATATTGTTTCAAAAATATTTATTTTATTTATGTGTATGCCTGTGTGCATGCATGAGTTTATGTGTACTACATGAATGCAGGTACCCTTGGAGTCCAGAAGAGGGCATTGGATCCCATGGCTGGTATTATCAGAGGTTGTTTTCTGCCTCATGTGGGTACTGGAAACCAAACCCAGGTTCTCAAAAAGAGCAATAAATATTCTCAACCTTTAAGCTGTATTCCCAAACACTATTGAACATTTTAAAGATATTTCTTATCCATTTTAATTTCTTCTATTGAAAAATAACTCCTCTGATATACTGCCCAATTTTTAATTGGGTCATTTGTTTTCTTGACATTTTGAAAATTATTTATATATGCTAGATATTAATCATCTGCCAAAGGTATAGCTGGCAAAGATTCTCTCCTACTTTTTGTGCTTCTACTTTAATCAATTAATTGTTTCATTTTCTGAGGATCAGTTGTCAGTTATTGGCCTTAATTACTGCTGAGCAAATGGATCCCTATTTAGAAAGTTCTTTCCTATACCTATATTTTGTAGATTATTGAGTATATTTTCTTCTAGAAGTTTCAGTGCTTCAGGTTTCAGATTGAGGCACTTGAGCTATTTGTAGCGATTTTTGGGTAAATTGATGAACAAAGTGCTAATTTAAATTTTCTCTATGTGGACATCCAGTTTTCCTAGCAACATTTGTCTAAGATTCTTTATTTTCTCTAGTGTGTATTTTTGGTATCTTTGTCAAACATCAGGTGTCTATAGTTGTATACAATCGTGTTTGGGTTTTCTGTTTTATCCTATCAATCTTGTCTTTTCTAGTGGTAGTACTATGCTGTTTTTATTACTATATCTCTGTAAAATAGCTTGAAATATCTATCGTAATAATCTTTCCTATATGTTGTAAAGAGGCCACTTGTTGGTTCCCAGCTGCTCAGCTCCAAAATAATCACACAGAAATTGTATTAATTAAATCACTGTTTGGCCCATTAGTTTTAGCTTCTTATTGGCTAACTCTTACATATTAATTTAACCAATTTCTATTAATCTGTGTATTGCCACATGGCTGTGGCTTACCAAGTAAAGTTCCAGCATCTGACTCTGGTGGGGCTACATGGCTTCTCTCTGACTCTGCCATTCTTTCTCCTAGCATCCAGTTTAGTTTTCTCTGCCTAGATAATTTCTGCCTTTCTATAGGTTCAAAGCAGTTTCTTTATTAATCAATGGTATTCACAGCATACAGAGGGGAATCCCACATCACCTGCATTATTCTTTTTGCTCAAATTTACTTTCACTATCTAGTATCTTTTATAGTTCCACATGAACTTTAGGATATATTTCTTTATATTTGTGTGAAGAATGAAGCAGGGATTTTCACTGGGATAATAGTAACTCTAAATTAATCTTGGTATACTGATCATTTTTATAATATTAATTCTATGATTTTATGAGCACAAGTCTGCCTTTTGCCTTATAGTGTCTTTCTCCAATCTCTTTTGAGATTTAAACTTTACTTTTGTAGAAGACTTTCACCTGGACAACGGATGCAATATTTGAGTGACCTAAGCTAAATCTGGGAGTATGGAGATAACAGGGGAGAGCTAGGTCCTAGGATAACATCTGTCCTTGGTCCATAACTCACTATGGAAATGGGATGCAGATGCTATTACAGGGCTGACCTAGGAGTATAAGGATAGTTCTGGGGAATTCACCAAAGATCCAGTGTACAAGTTGTGCATTTGAAACCAGGTGTAGGTATATGGAAATGGCAGGGGTTTGGCTTAGTTCTAGAAATCTCTTCAAGGATTGTGGGTATAGGAGCTGCATAACCATATCTAGGTCCAGAGTATGGAGATGGTGGGAACTGGATCATTTTTTGCAACTGCAGTTTTTCTCTGCATTTGCTTCTAGCAACCGATTTTTATCCAAGTGCTTATATTTTTCTGCTGTAACTCAATTGGCATGTTTTCAAATGGCATTTTTGAAGACAGTCAGCTCGATTTGCCTCTTCTGACTGCTGTCATTGGTAATGATCCAGTGGGAATGACAAAGATCAGAGATGTTCTTTTACATGAGGCTTGCTATCTAGTTAATTGGGTTGGACCTAGACGTTCCTAGAAACACATTTCTAGGTGTGTCTTTGAGGGGGTTTCTACATTGGGTTACTTGATATGGGAAGATACATCCTAAATGTACCAGCCCTATCCCATGGGTTCGGGTTCTAGAATGACTAACAAAGACTAAATCAACAGGACTGCCAACATTCATCCCTTTCTGCTTTCTTCTGTGGATGCAATGTGACCAGCTGCCTCCTATTCCTGATTTCATGCATTCTGTTTGAACAGATTGCCCCATTTAAACTGTGAGCTAAAACAAAGCCATCCTTTCTGGATTGCTGTTGTCACAACAACAATGACAGTAATAATATGGTCCTTAAATTACTTTGTTCCCACAAAATAAATATGTGTGACCATTCTTCTTAAGTATCTAGCTTTCAGATATGCCACATCAACAGAAGTATAATTCTTGAGGAAGACTGAAAAAATGACTAAAATCTGCCCAGTAGACTCCTTTTAGTCAAGATTTTTCCCACTTTCTTTGACAAGCTAAAAGGACCTTTTCTTTTGATAAGGACACTACTTCTGACAACACCCCTTTATAATTTGGGAAGTGAAAGTAGCCTTGTTGTAATTTATAGTGTATGCTTTTATATTCCCCGATCAGGGTTGGTATTATCTAGCAAAACTACTGTCTCTAATTTCATGATAAACTTTAGTATTGCAACATTGACTTATCTGTGTCAAAATCTTAGATTTTTCTGTAAATGACATTCTTGGTTCCACCAATTATAACCATGGCAACAATCTAGCTCCACTGCTCCCTAAAATCAAGATGTGTACAACCATTTTGATAGGCCAGTCAAGACCACATCATGGTAAAAAGCACAGACAGGAGCTGTAATCAGTGCATTGTAAATAAGAAGGGTAAATAGTTTAAGTGATGGCAAGCAGAGCACATGGAACATTTAGTGACTGCCAGTTTGACTCCTGGACACTGACATATGCTTTGGATTAAAATAGAGGAGTAATGGAGGCAGGGGGCACAAAATCTGGGTATTGAGTATTGCTGATCAAGGTGTGGTCTAGATGACCATTGTCTCAGTTCTGGTTCTTTAAGTTGGGGCCGAGAAATCATTCATGTTGTTAACATTATCGTTTTCTTTCTTTTTTGTTTTGTTCTGTTGTATTTTGAGACAGATTAAGACAGGTATTCTCTGTAAAATATCTTGACTGTCCTGGAATTTTCTCTGTAGACCAGGCTGATCTTGAACTCACAGAGATTTATCCATTCCTGCATCCTGAGTGCTGAGGCAGGCACAACCATCACCCAGCAACATTATCTTTTCTTAAGGGAACCAAACTGTTTCTCAGATTGCTCCTGATTTAGGTACAGTTTCACTAATAAGAATAATTGTCCTGGGTTGTATATAGTTGAAATTGTAGGTTATCCATTAGTGGGAGGTAGTTAAGTCCATTTTTATAAAAATGCCTGCCTACTGATGTTGTTGGGAGGCTGCTTGTTCATTCCTGACAGCCCAGACCACGAAATAAGCACACAGAACCTATATTATTTGCAATAACGTTTGGCCAATAGCTTAAGTGTATTTCTGGCTAACTCTTATATTTAAATTCACCCATATCTATTCATCTGTGTATTACCACCTGGCTGTGTCTTACCAGCATGGTTCTGGGACATCTGTCCCGGCAGCAGCTACATGACTTCTCACTGACTTCACCTTCTTTCTTTCAGCATTCAGTTTAGTTTTCACTACCTAGTTCTATTTGGTCCTATCACAGGTCAAAGCAGCTTCTTTATACATTAACCAATAAAAACAACACGTATACAGAAGGACTTCCCACACCTTTTTTGTTCAAATAAAAAGGAAGCTTTAACATAGTAAAACTACATATAACAGTTATCAAGCAAGAATTATAGTTACAATATTTATCTACTGTATCCTTTATCATAACTAAGAAAAATTATAACTATCTATTCTTCAACTCCATCAAAGATTCCAGAAGGATATAATGTTACCTAAGTAAACAGGAAGTGCATTGAAAGATACTTCCAGAACTCTAGAGTTGACAAAGACATCTTGCTGCCTGGACAGTCATCCAAAGTTCTTCAGTAATGTTGCCAGAACCCATGTTCAGCTCACTGGCCCATAGTATCTGCCAGACTATTCCATGAAGCAGGAAATTTTAATGACAGTTCCACCTATATTGGCAGTTTGTCAGTCACTTCCTTCTATGAGCTGCAGAATATCTGGCAGACTCTTTCATGAAGCAGGAACCCCAAAGGATTGTCTCACCTTCTTTAGGCAGCTCCAGCAGTCATTTTTCTATGGGTCCTGCAAGTTCAGTCAAGCAGTTCAGGCAAGAGCAGTTTCTTACTCAAATGGCTAACAAACTCCATGAGAAGTCTCTTCAATGCCCATCATCCTCTGGAAATAAATCGGTGCTACCAGGAGCAGATATGTCTCATTGTCATAAAAGGTCTTAGGTTAATAACTTAAACATTTTAAATGTCATATTTTGTTAGTCTTTAAAAGATTTGAAGATTATATATCTAACTGAAATGCATCTCTATATACTTAACAAAACTACAAATTTAACTATTATAGATGATTATCTATTGACCTATATTTCTTAACTATACATTATATTTTTAAATGAGTTGCATGAACTCAATACCTTAATCAAGACAGAAATATACATATAACAAAATTGACCTAAAAATTTGTATCAATAGATCTAGGTCCACACCAATGCAAAGTATTCATATCTATAACATATCCCACTTTAAATGTAAACAAACATTTACAAACAATATTTGGGAATTAGGGTGTAGTTCTCTCCAAACTGCTTCCTGCTTTTTGTTGGGTGAAGTAAATTAGGCAGTGTTCACTGTGACCTTTTGGGGGATCTTGGTCCATCAAACCACACAAGTCTGGAAGGAATACATAGGTTTCCATCTTCTGTGGAAACACAAACAGGACCTCTTTTCCAAAGCAATATATCCTTAGACCCAAGGTTTGAAATCAAGATACCTTTAAAATATATATGTAGGTTTAGCTTAGCAGCCCATGCAATGAAATATCTCTCTGAACTTAGTTCATTCACAGTCAAAAATTCAAAGAAAACACAGCACAATAATAAACATAATCTAGAATCTGTGTATATTTCATCTTTATTTGGCTTACTTTTCTTTACTCCTTTTAATCTATGACTTTCTGTACTCTGTCTTTTTGAAGATTTTATTTTTTAAAACCATTACTTCCTTTTGTAACTGTCTATAGTCTTTTTTCTTCTCTTCCAAGCCTATGTATATTTATCCAACACAGTGACCCAAATAGGGGTCTATATCTGTCTGAATCTGTCTTTATTGCATATCTGTAATTATTTTCTGACCAGGACCACCTCTTAAAACTCTAAACAGCATGGATAGGACTAAGGTTTCTTTGCCTTGGCTCTGCCTAGTCCAACATGGTGGAGGTCTGATCACTGCTTCTGAGAATTGTGCACTCCACCCCAGTTCCAGCATGCAGTGGGTCTATGTCACACAATTAAGCAGTTTGTAACATGCTGCTCTCAAACCCCCATCTAAAGGCTTGGTCTCCTGAAAGAGCCAGAGCTGTTCATGCAACTAGAACATCCCAGGAAGCCTTTTTAAAGGAGTCTCATGGTTTTTGCTGCTACCACTGAGTTAGGAAGCCTTCTCTTAAAAGAATCATGCCTCTGCTTGCTTCTAGCAAACAGGGCCCAACTGACAAAAGGCTGCTACCAAAAAGCCAAGCTTGCCTCTGTTCTTTTGTGTCTAGAGTTACATTTTAAGTTTTCTTAGGTTTTATGTGGATATAGTCGACCACATTGAAATGCCGTATCATTGTTGTGTGGCTGCTTATTCATTTCTGCTGCCCAGACCATGAAATAATCAACCAGAAACTATACTGTTTAAATCACTGCTTGGCCAATCACTTAAGCATATTGCTAGCTATTTCTTATATCTTTGGTTAACCCATTTCTATTATTTTGTATTTTACCACAAGGCTCATGGCCTACTGGCAAAGTTCTGGCTGGCAGTTTGCATCTTTCTCTTTGGCAGCTCCATGGCTTCTCACTGACTCCATCATTCTCCCAGCACTCAGTTTAGTTTTTCCCTCCTAGTTCTAGTCTGTCCTATCACAGCCCAATGCAGTTTCTTTATTCATTAACCAACAAAACCAACACATATAAAGAAAGATTTGCCAGACCATACTGGTTTTCTTAGTCCTGGTCCCCAAAGTTTTCAAGAGGAGTGGTTAAGAAGGAAAACATCTTTTCTAATGATCAAGGGTACTAGATGTAGTTACTTACGCCTGTGTGCTAGATAATTTTATGTCAACTGACCCAAGTTGGAGTCATCTGAGAGGAGGGAATCTCAATTAAGAAATGCCTTAATTAAGATCAGGTTGTGGGCAGGCCTATATGTCATTTTGATGTGGGATTTCCCTTTGTATGCTGTGATTGCCATTAATGAATAAAGAAATTGCTTTGTACCTATAGCATGGCAGAACTTAGCTAGGTGGAGAAAACTAAACTGAATGCTGGGAGAAAGAATGGTGGAACAAGGAGAAGCCATGTAGCCCCACTGGAGACAGATGCTGGAACTTTAGCCGGTAAACCACAGCCACATGACGATACACACAGATGAATAGAAATGGGTTAAATTAATATGTAAGAGTTAGCAAATAAGAAGCTAGAACTAATGGCCAAGCAGTGATTTAAATAATAAGTTTTCTGTGTGATTATTTTGGGGCTGAGCAGCTGGAAACCAACAAGCAGCATCCTTCAACAGCATTTTTTTTCATATTCTTTTATTTTTTTCCATTCAAAAAAATTTACATTTCCTCCCCTTCTCCCAGTCCCCTCCTGCTCCCCCCTCCTCCCTCCTTCTGCTTCCTTAAAAGAGGGAATGGTGCCCTGCCCTGTGGGAAGTCCAAGGCCCTCCCCCCTCCATCCCGGCCTAGGAAGGTGTGCATCCAAATCGACTAGGTTCCCAAAAAGATAATACATGCAGAAGAGATAGGTCCTAGTGTCATTGTTGATGGCTTCTCAGTCTACCCTCATTGGCAGCCACATTTAGAGATTCTGGTTTGATCATATGCTCATTCAGTCCCGGTCCAACTGGATTTGGTGAGCTCCCATTAGATCAGGCACACTGTCTCAGTGGGTGGTCCAGCCCCTCACGGTCCTAACTTCCTTGCTCATCTTCTCCCACCTTCTGCTCTTTGACTGGACCTTGGGAGCTCAATTCATTGCTCTGGTGTGAATGTGGGTCTCTGTCTCTATCTCCATCCATCATACAAAATTGGGGGAGTGGGAGGGTGGAGATGGAGGAAAGGTGGAGATTGGAGAAGGGACTAAGATATCTACATTATTAGAGTCATTTTAGGACTGGCAAGATACTTGGCTCTACAGGTGATCCCAGGTGTCCACGGGATGTCCCCAGCTAGGTCTGTGGCAGCAGAGGAGAGGGTGCCAGAACTAGCATTTTCCCATAGTCACACTGATGAATATCTTGATCACCACCAACAGCATTTTTTAAATTAATGATTGATGAAGGAAATCCCAGCCCATTGTGGGTTCTGCTATCGCTGGGTTGGTAGTCCTGGTCTCTATAAGAAAGCAGGCTGAGCAAACCATGGAGAGCAAGCCAGTAAACAGTACCCCTCCATGGTTTTTCTTTTTAATCAGTTCCTGACTCTAAGTTCCTGTCGTGCTTGTGTTCCTGTCCTGATTCCTGTCTATGATGAACAGCAATATAAAAGTGCAAGCAGAATAAACCATTTCCTCCCAACTTGCTTTTTTACCATTGTGTTTCAACAAGGGAGATCCTAACTAAAACAGCCAGTTAACTGTGCCTTCCTTCAACATATTCCTAAACTGTGCCTTTTGCAAACCTATTGAGCGTGAAATGTGTACCCTTGCAAAGATTCCCCTCATAGAGCTAACCACTTGGAATATGGAAGGCCTTAGTCTAGAAGAACTCTTACCACAAGCTGGAGAAACAACCAGGTATTTGGAAGTACATATTACCAGGATTGAGATACTGCTTAGAACATGGTGATTACTTCTGTACTTGTTTGCATATAATTTGTGTGTATATAATTTGTACTGCTTATTTATACTGACTTAAAATTTTTCTACATATGCTTTTAAAAATGCTTTTAAGCTGGGGGTTTATACAAATCCCATTCAGGCCACAATATGAATAATAAATATGTGTTTATTTGAACTTCTTGATGGTGAAAGTTCTGCAGACAATAGACTTATTTATTTCTGAAGAGGTTTTATATTAGAAGAAATATCCCTGGGGCATTAAGAAGAAAAAGCCTACAAGAAGCACTTTACTAAGTTATAACTCTTAGGATAAAATATGACAATAATGATTGCTAAAGTAAAAACCAGAGTATAAAATGGCATATACTGTACATAATGATTTTCAACTTTTCTATTATTTAGTTTGTTTGTGTCACTAGAAAAGCTACTTATGGAAAATTAACTTGGATTTTAGAAGACATGAACTCCTTTGTTCATATATAATTTGGTATAATATTTTAAACATGAAATATGTATGTTAAGAACATTTAGCAATAGTCATGTGTGTTTACTTCTTGCTATGTGATTGATTATTCTTACCACTTTTCAGTATTTTGTGGGTAAGCAGTTAGACATCCCAAATAGTGAAATCAAAACCTTGCCAAATTTATATAGTAACACATAGAGAAACTGGTATTATAAACACTGGTTATCATGAAACAAACTAGGTGGGTATACGTCTACACTGTTTCTTCTTTCACCATAACATGGCCATGTTCTAACATACTGTGGATGATAGCCTTATAAGTTATTCAGGTATTACCAGCTTAGGTCAGTGTACTTAGTACAGTGGGGGAAATGTGTGTGCTTTCCTGAACTAAAACCACAGATCCCTATTCTGATTGGTAAGGTTAAAATACTTGAGAGGGTGCGTAGGAGTAAAACTCTCATGCTATGATCAGTGTCTTTATTAGCAAAAGAAGAAACCAGAGCCTTCTCTGTACCCCATGAAGATACATAGCATGACTGTCTGCAACCCTGGCTGACCAACAGGGTCAGGACTCTTCGGTGTGAGCCTCCCAGCCTATGATACTTCACTATTTCAAACTGTACCTCATGAAGAACAGAACATGGCTGTCTGCAAGCCTGGCACACCATTCTGCCAACAGGGGCAAGGGTCTTTTGTGTGAGCCACCGAGCCTAAGGCATGTCATATGAAGGATCTAAGATTCAAAATGATGACGATTTTTTTCCTCATTTTCCCAGAATATTTAACTTTTGATGTGTATATGTGTTCAATAGAAGAGCTGGATTTACAAGTGAATTCAGACGAATGTAATCTGCCCAATATGTGTTCTGAGAACCCAATTTCTATCATCTACCAGAGCAGCAGTACCATTAAGTATATATATACTATATGCGAAGTACTATATACACTGCATAAAAAGGAAGCTTGTCCTTCAAAAACATCACAATGTTAACAAGGGTTAAAAGCACTTAGGTGTCTTGCCTTCCGAAGCTTAACATTTCACCTAGCTGATTAAATTCTGTTGTGGATGATTCCAACACTGAAAACTGATTTGAAAATTGTTAACTGGCTTGCATCAGATTATCATTTCTCCAAGAGTTTCTTTCTACTTTTGGAAATTTTACTTAAATTGTGGTCCTTGGTCATAATCTCAGGAAATGTGAAATCAATGAAAATGAGTAGATCTGTATTTCTAAAAATATTCTTTTCACAGGAAGAAGAGTTGAGGAAGAGCGGGGAGGCCAAGTATGCACACCTGAGCGACGAACTGCATGTATTAATTGAAGTGTTTGCTCCACCTGGGGAAGCTTATTCACGGATGAGTCATGCCTTGGAGGAGATTAAAAAATTCCTGGTTCCTGTAAGTGATTTTTTGTTTTACAAACTGTTTCTTATCCATTCCTATTTTAAATTGTGTCTTTGATCTCCACTGACTTTTTGGAAGGAAATTCGTGCTTTACATTAATTATCTATGTGTATATTTGATACAAATCTTAAATAAATAGAGAACACAAGACATTTGTTTTAAGAACTGGCATGTTGGCACTTTCTATTAGTCTGACACAAGCATTCATCATAAGCCGGTTGCATAGTATACACCAATCCGCAGCCAGAAACACTAGTAAGAAAAATATACAAGCAAAAATACATGATTTATGTTACCATTCCCTGTTCTAACCCCTTGACATATATTTTGATAATTTATAATTAGTAGGAAAATATAGTAAAAAGAATAAAAGGGATACTATTAAATATGCATTATTTATATTAAGGCAATGATAGTATTTTAAAATAACAAGTGCCTTTTATGTGGTAGTTTGTCAGGTTCTAGCTGTTACAAAATATAGTATAAAATAATATTAATAGAGGCAGATAAATGTTAACTTAGAAATTTAGAAATGTAAACTCACCATACAATTTGAGAATAAATGATGCTTATTTAGTAAGGTGGCAAATTCAGCTGCAAATTGAGTAGAGTTCTCTACTGATTTCCTAAGAAACAGAAGAACATAAATGCATGAAGTCTTAAGGTTGACATTGTGCATTCTAGAAACAAGTGCTTCAGTAGAAATCTTGCCAGGAGGCTTGAGACTGACGGTGAGATATTGAGAGAATGCTGAGTAAAGTTCCCCAGAAGATCTTAGAAAGATTCTCAGCCTAGAGCATAGATAGCTGAGATTATTCTGCAAATGAAGAAACTCAGTGAAAAACCTCAGAGAAGGTGGCTGGCAGATAAGAACCACTGATTAGTAGTGGTATTGAAAGCCAGAAAGGAAAAATATCAGAGAATTCGCTAAGTGCACAAGCATTAAGGTCTGGACACATTTTCTGGTTACAAGTCCAGTCCCAACGTTAATCTTTGTCAAGACACAGTTATAGAATAATGTCACAATAGGTTGAGTATTTCTTAATTGCAGGTGCACAGTTAGTATTTGAGACTCATCTGGAAACCTTCTGAAATAGATCTCATTCTGATGATGCTATATTCTTTGTTCCTTTGGTTTTCCAAGGAAATATTTAGTTCTAAGCTGCTGAATAAGGCATTTCAGTCTATTTAGTTAGGAGGAGACCAGATAAACATATGTGTAATGAAGCCAGGTATGTTTGTATCACAATTTCATTGTAAAACTTTAGATAAGTTACTTAAGTGTTTAGAGCATCAGTTTATTGATCTTTAAAATGAAAATTATCATAATTTAATCACTGCAGTCACAATTATTATGAATATTAAACATGATAGTACATGCAAAGGGTTTAAAAGTAATAAAGCATTGGAGAAATTGATTTTTTAAATATATTATAATAGAAATACCTTTATATGACTTTATGAGGTAAAATATGTTAGACACAATAATAAGACTTTTTATTTGAAATATTATGTAGATGTATATCTGTGTATATATGCATACATATAATATAAATGCACTTATGATACAAATACAAATTTCTACCATTCCTTTCCTCCCTCCAAACTCTCTCATATACTATTCCCTACTCTCCTTCAAATACATGGCCACTTTTTTGACTAATTTTTGTTTTGTGCATAGATTCCTACTTGCATACTTTTCCTACATACATATTTATATATATATTTCTAAATGGAACTTTATCAGTCCATATAACATTACTTGTTATATGTCTTTGATATATATATATATATATATATATATATATATATATATATATACTTGGCAGACTGTAGGCTATGTTAACCTACTTTTATAGTATGCATCACTTTCTATGACATGCATCACTTTCTCATATATTATACCTTATAATAACTTCATTTCTATCTTATTCACTGAAACATATATACTAGACAAAGTTGGGAATTTATTTCTTGGCCAACATTGTATCCTTATCATTTATCATCTTGCTTGACAGTTTTTGTCTGATTATAGTTTAACTATTGAAATGACTGAACAAATTCAGCAGAAAAACAAGTAAGGCAAATGCAATCTGGCTACATTTGTGAACCATGTGCGCCATATAAATGTGGTTCCCCCTTGCCCCTGCTAATTCTGTGACTTCCTCTTTCTAGTCGAGTTGTCCCATTCCCATGTTCTTACATGTTTTGACTTTTATTTATGCAACATGCAAGCTCACTGATAACTCTACATCCTTGAAGATTCTTCTTAATATTAACATGGCTACTTACTTTTCATTAGCATTTTCTCAAATCTACATGTGCAGGAACTTCTTCAACTACAAATCTAAAGTAACTTCCTTGGTTGCCTTTTATCATGCAATGCTGTTGTGACAGGTTCCTGGCATCATTGATAACTCTGTTCGACATGTTGACTTACTATGCTTATATCATACATAGACAGATGGATAGATAGATGATAGATATATAGATTATAGATAATACATAGATAGATAGATAGATAGATAGATAGATAGATAGATAGATAGATAGATAGATAGATAGATAGATAGATAGAATAGCTCTTTATAGTTTGTTTACTTGTTAGAACAGGAATGGCCTGGGGTCTGTGACTGTGGCTCTCTCTCCCAATGTTGTTTATAGGCTATACCATTTGTGACAGTCCTTCTGACTGATTTTTCTTCCTGCCTTACTTAGCTCCAGGTAAAAGACAGTATCCGTCTACTTTAACTATCACAGGAACCACAAATAGCTAAAACAGACTATCATTATATAGACAGACAGACAGACAGACAGATAGATATGAAACCTCTCAGTTGTCCACATTCTTTCTGATGTTTGATTTTACAGTTCAGATGATGATAGCATAACTGGACATTAGTATTTATGAACATCAGAGGTGAAGATTCAGATCAGCAAGATATATTCTGGAACAAATCAGAAGACTAATGTAGACTAGGACTCCAACACTCAGCTGACTTCTTTTTTCTCTGTAAGATTGTGTCTTTCCATCTTAGGAACTTTATGTCTTTCCCCTGTTATGTTAGGTATAAGTAAATCTACCCTATGCCCTCCAGTTATCAAAACTACCAGTATGAATGTGAATAACCAGTTATGAAATGTCTGAATTCTTTAGGATGTTTGAAATCAACTCAGTTTCTATAATTAAATTAGTTACTAAACCTAGGTAGACTTTCTAGCCTACTAGTCTTTATTCAGACACTGCAATCTACCAAAATAAGTAGACTGGTTAATCAAAGAACATCATATGATGATTTCTAATTTCAAATCTGTAATGCGTTATTCAGTAAAATATCACTAAATTGAACATTGCCAATTTCAAATTTCTAATCTTTTAAAAATGAATTCTACCCTAAATTTTTATTACTCGTTGATTTAAATTAAAATGCAGATTGGTACTCTGTAGTAAATGTCTTAACTCTAAAATCACACAATCAATGCATGTGAGGAGTATACGTCCACTCTACTCCTTAAGCTAGAAGAACAGAGTATAATTGGTCCCTTTTGTATTTCACAGTGTTCCTTCCTCGAGTAATTTAGATATCAGGACACCAGCATATGTGGGGATGAAAATTTAGGGAGTAACATTTATGCTAAAGTTTGTATCAGAAACTCTTTAGAGCCCCATATTAATATATCAGAATGTTATATCAAATTATGATAGTTATTTGTATTATTAAATTAACTAAGTCCCAGTTTTCATTCAATGAGTTAGGCATATTTACTAATCACTAACTCATGACTAAAGCATAAGACACTGTCTCCTAACAAGAAAGTGTAAGCATTCAACAAAATTCAGTTCCTGGGGGCAGTGGTGTGACTCAGCAGCTAAGGACACTTACTTCAGAAGCCTGAATTCTATCCCTGGATATACTATAAAGGTGGAAGAAGAGAATCAACTCCACAAAAATTATCCCTTGCCCGCCAAATCTATGTTGTGGCATGTGCATACACATATAATACATACAAATAATAATAGGAGTAGTAGTTGTAGTAGTAGTAATTTAACATCAATTAATGTGTATTCATATATTTTCACTAGAATAAATGAAAAGTAAGCTTCTGTACAAACAAGAAATTAGTCTTTGATAACAGAAAAATAGACAATTTTATTGACCTTCTCCAATAAAAGATGTTAGTGACCTAAATAAGAAGTCATAATACAGAGCACTTTGTCAGAACCTGTAAGTTGAAAAGTCTGTCTTGCTTGACTTGAGCTGCATATAATCTCAACCAGAGTTTTGTGTAAATTAAAGCAGTTGGTAGGTATATGGGCAGATTCATGCATATGTACACATATTTCATTTATGCCTTTGTATAGCTGTATATCTCTTTACTAGTCTCGTAAATATGATGTTTAAGTTAATTCAATAAAAGGAAAAAAAAGCAAAAACAAAAACATTGATCAGTATAGACTTTTACTGGAGTGTGGTCAACTTACCAAGACCAATACTCATGAAGAAGATTGATTGTTTCTCTCTTAGCTGCTACTAGTAACCTATAACTCCTCAGCTGTGAGTAGAACTACATGACCACCTTCTTTCTCTGTCCTAAGTTTAATCTTGCATGGGTCTTGTACATACTCCTAACCACTATGTGGTGGTTTGAAAGAAAATGGTCCCCAAAGGGAGTGGCATTATTAGGAGGTGGAGCATTGTTGAAATTGGTGTGTCCTTGTAGGAGAAGTATGCTACCGTGGGGGTGGGCTTTGAGATCTCTTATATACTCAAGCCACACCCAGTGTCTCAGATCACTTCCTGTTGTGTGCAAGATGTAAGAATTTTAGCTACTTCTCTAGCACATGTCTGTCCATTTGCCACCTGCTATTTCTCACCATAACAATAATGGACTGAACCTCTGAACTGTATGTGAGTTCCCTCCCCACTGGAATGTTTTTCTTTATGAGAGTTGCCATGGTTATGGTGTCTCTTCACTGTTATAAAAAACCTAAGACACAGTGAATTCATATGTGCAGTTGCCCTGCTGTGTCTGGAAGACAATGCTACTTGTCATCCACTGCCACTGACCTTTCAATTCTTTCTGCCTTCTTTTATACATTTTTCTTTGAGTCTTTGGAAGAGGGGGTGAATTAGTGTCTCATTAAGGACTGAGCATTTCACAATCTCTTATTCTCAGTACCTTGTCTAGTTGTGAGTCTGTGCATTAATCATCATCTACTGCATATAGAAACTTCTCTAATGAGGGCTGAGAGCTGCGTTTTTCATGGGTATAAGGATAATTCATCAGGAGTCAGTTTAATACTATATACATTTAACATAATAGTAGACTCTGAATATGATCAAAACAGGTTATATTAATTTCTCAAATCAATAACAATAAAAAAGAACAGTGAAGAATGTTGAAAAAGAATGCCTAGGAATATATTATGAAACATACAATATTTATACATTTTTATCATGGTTTTGGAATTCATCAAGAAAATATTAAATAGTATTGCTATATTGTTGTTTCGTGCTACTTATACACTTAAATTATATACAGATACATCACAAATACAGTAATATATTTACTATAGTTAAGAGTTAAAGTTAACTATATGGTAGAAAGTTGAACTTTAATATACACATGTGTATATACATGCACCATTTCAGGTTCTTTCTTTTCTCCATTATATTAGACATTTATCTTGCTGGTAGTCATCCATCTTAAAATGGACCATTTAAGAGTATTAGTTTCAGTTTGCCATATTGTAAACGTAAAGAGATTTGCTTGTAAAAAAAAAAGTGAAGGATAGAAGTTCCTTCTTATGATAAAATCAAGTAAAGAATATCTCATTTTGTGTTTATCAGAGGATAGTCCCACCTCTAAAATTGGAATACGAAACTATCACGTAGGCGTGTAAGCAGATGTAGAGGAACTGGAAGTAGATGAAGGTACTTTAAGAATGGGAAAGGGGAAGAAGCTTGATTTTCCTGTACTAAAAATTTTAACAAAATTTTGAAACATAACAAATATAAAACGTTGCCCATAAATATCTCATGCTAATAATTTAATTATATAAAAGATACATAAATAGCATTACCACAAGAGCCACACTATATTTTATTTCAAAAGGAAATTGCATCAGTGTTTTATGCAGATGAACAGGTAGGAGAAATAATATATTAAACAAGAACCCACAAGCAAACACAAGTGATGTTGGTGAGTGGAAAGACAGAGTGGGAGGTAGCTGATGCTTTTGTGCTCACTGTGGGAGGAGATGAACATTTTCCAGCAGCTTCAGCCTGTAAACAAGAGTGTCATCAACTGCAAGATATGACGAAACATTCATTGCAGCAAGGAAAACATGACCCATAAGCTGGTACCAGCCCATCAAATTCTTGGTTGTTAAATGTTCCCCAGCATTTCCTCAGACTGCCATTATGAAAAGCACTCACTTTCCATGTAAGCAATCATGATATAACCCCATGGGAGTTAATAGAAGTAAGCAAAGAGCTGTAGGAATTTGTTACCTGCTGAGTGATGCTTTGTTGCTATGGTACTGTGATCCTATTTTCATTTTATTTGAAAAATTTATTCTAATATTAGCACTTGTTATTCACTAAATAGTCATAAAAATAACAGACCTATGACTTCAAACATAGCTAAAAGCATTATTAGCTTTGAGAAGAGGTATATAAGTAGTATGTTTTATCACTGCTAAAACTGGACTACTTTATCGTTGCTAATTGATTGACATAGCCTAGAACACAGGAGAAGAAAAGATGCAGCAAATAGCTATTAGAATGAGTATCTTTCTCAGAAACTAGAAAACAAGTGTCCAAATAATCAAATGGTCACTTTGTAGTAATGGTGGTAATTTATGAATACAGACTTAGTATGCACATTGGATCATTAGGTTCAGTTTTTCACCAGATGTGCATGCTTTCACTTGTAACAGCCTAGAATTTTGAAGTTCCCAGGCCAATCTTTTTTTCCTTTTCCTTTTTTTTTTTTTGGTAGATAAATCTATCTATCTATCTATCTATCTATTTATTTATTTATTTAGGTTTGTTTTGCATCCTAACCACAGTTTTCCCTTATTCCTCTCCTCCCAGTCCCTCCCCCCAGCCCCTCTATTCTCATCCCCCAATCCACTGCTCCTCCTTTCCTGTTTAGGAAAGGGCAGGGCTCCCATGAGTATCAACAAAATTTGGCATATCAGGATGCAGTAAGGCTAAGCATCTCACCATGTATTAAAGCTGGGCAAGGTGACTCAGCATGAGAAGTAGGGTTCCAAAGGCCTGTAAAAGAGTAGGAAAAATAGCCTCTGCTTCCACTGTTAGGAGTTCCACAAGAGGACCAAGCCACACAACTGTATATATGCAGAGTGCCTTGGTCAGTCCCATGAAGGCTCCCTGGAAGTCTCCATGAGGCTCATGAGCCCAGTCTAGTTGATACTGTGGGTTTTCTTGTGATGTCCTTCACCCCTATGACTCTTACAATCCTTTCTCCCCAAGGCAGTCTTTAAAAGTTACCATTGTGTGTGTGTGTGTGTGTGTGTATGCACATATGCTCAAAACCTACTAGCTCAGTTTTCCAAATGTTAGCATTGCATAGATAAGCCACACACCTCCTGGAGTAGGGGAGATTGAACTAGAAACTAAGAAAGCATCCTTCCATTCACCCATGCCCCAAACTACCAGACTCCCAATGCCTGTCAATGTGAAGAAATCTTCCCCCACAGGTGAAAAATAAAAAAAAAAAAACCAAGAAGGCCATTGGCAACTTGGTGAGAATTCTTTTTTATATACTATAATATAATTACAACATCTCTGCCTTCCCTTTCGTCCCTCCAATGCCTCTCAGATACTCCTATTTGTACTTTTTCAAATCAGTGGATATTTCTTTACTAATTGTTGTTATGTGCATATATATATATATATATATATATATACATCTATGTGTGTATACATGTACATGCTATATAAATAAACACAACCTACTCAGTCTATATATTACTTGTAAATATGTTGCAGATCTGATTATTTGATGCTGGATAATCAATTGGTGTGCTCATCCCAAGGAAAGACATATCCCTAGGGAGGTCTTAAGTCTCAATTACATTATTTGCTATCATGTTCCAGTAGAATGGTAGTTTGATTTGGGGGAGGATTGAGTTTTTTTTTTCCTTTTATTGAAAACATTGTCTCATGTAATATATCTGGATCCACTCGTTTTATGACTCTCATTAGAAAAGAACAGGCTTCTACGAGATAGCTACCAAACATGGCCAAATAAAATATAAGATAAAGCAAAAACTGCCATATTGAATATAGTCAACAAGGAGCAAGTCAACAGTCAACAGGAGGAAAAGCATTCGAAGGTCATACACAAGAGTCAGAGAGCCACCTGTTCTCACACTTAGGAGTTTAATAAAAATACTAAGCTAATAGCAATAATATTTATGCTGAGGACCTGGTGCAGACCCATGTAGGACCTGTGCTTACTGCTTCATACTCTGTGAGCTCAAATATTCCTTGCTTAATTGATTCAGGGGGTCTTGTTCTCTTGGTGTCCTCCATTTATCTCTGGATCTTGCAATCTTCCACCCTCCTCTTCTGCTGAGTATCTTCCTACTCAAAGAGACTAAAACGTAGGGTGAAGGTTCCATGTAGACATCAGCTCAACTTCTCCATGTTCAATGAATATTGTGGGTGTATTCCTCTAAAATAAGACCCTGCTGTCAGTTTGCAGGGGGCAATCCTTTGTCTTAGCAACAGCCTGGGTTGTTTGGAGGTTTCTATGGAATACCCTTGGCCAACAACTCAATTCAATTTAATCCAGTCCCTTCACTGGAAGCCTTGCCTGACTACACTAGATAGCTAATAGAGACTACATATTCACCATTACTAGTAGTCTCTTTAACAGTCACCTTCATAGATCCCAGGAAGTTTACACTGTAGCACATTTTCTTTATCCATTCTGATGTTGAGGAACATCTAGTTTGTGTCCATTTTCTGGATATTATCCACATCCTTATCAGCATGAGGCCTCATTTATGCTATTCATCTTACCCATTTTAAAAGATTTAACATGGAATCTTAAAGTAGTTTTGATTTGTATTTCCAGGATGGCTAAGGATATTGACATGTTGTTAAGTATTTCTCAGCCATTTGAGATTTCTCTAATGCAAATTCTGTGTTCTATTCCTGATTTTTAATTGGATTATTTGGATTTTTTATATCTAGTTTCTTGAGTTCTTAATATATTTTGTATATTATTCTTCTATTGTGTATGGCATTGGTAAAACTCTTTTGTAATTTTATAGGCTGCTGCTTTCTCTAATTGATGGTGTCCTTTACCTTACAGAAGCTTTTCAGTTTGCTGAGGTCCCTTTTATTAATTGTTGATTGTAGTGTCTGTGTTATCAATGTTTTGTTCAGAAAGTTATGGCTTGTGCTAATGTGTTCAACACTTCCCCATTTTCTCTTCTATCAGGTTCAATGTATCTGGCTTTATTGTAATATCTTTTATCCACTTATATTTGAATTTTTTGCAGGGTGATAAATACGGATCTATTTGCATTATTCTACATGCAGCCATATAGTTCAACCAGCACCAATTGTTAAAGTTGCTGTCGTTTTTTAAAGTGTGTTTTCTGGCTTCTTTGTCAAAAATCAGGTACCTATATATGTGTTGATTTATATTTGGGCTTTCAGTTTGATTCCACTGATCAATGTATGTTTTTATGCTGATACAATGTGGAATTTATGAAAATTGGTCTGCAGTACATGTTGAAATTGGGAATAATGAGATCTCCAGTAGCTCTTTTATTGTTCTGGGTTGTTTTAGCTATCCTGGGTTCTTTGTTTTTCCATGCGAAGTTGATAATTTTCCTTTCAAAGTCTATAAAGAATTGTGTTGTAGTTTTGATGGGGATTGCACTGAATCTAAAGATATCTTTTGGTAGGATGGCCATTTTTATTGTTAATCCTACCAATCTATGAGCATGAAAGATAATCCCATCTTCTGATATCTCCTTCAATTTCTTTTTTCTAAGACTTAAAGTTTTTATCATACAAGAATTTCACTTGCTTGATTAGAATTACTGCAAAATATTTTTTAATTATTTGAGGCTATCGTGAAAGGTGATGTCTCCCTAATTTCTTTCTTATCTGTTTGTCATTTGTGTATAGGAAGACTACTCATATTGTGGAGTTAATTTTGTATTCAGATGCTTTGGTGAACATGTTTATCAGCTGTAGGAGTTCCCCAGTAGAATTTTTTAGATTCACACACACACACACACACACACACACACACACACACACATATATACTTTCATATCATCTACAAATAAAGAAATTTTGACTTCTTCCTTTTCAACTGTATCCCCTTGATCTTCTTCAGATTTCTTAGTGTTCTTCCTAAGAGTTCAAGTACTATATTAAATAGATATGGAGTGTACAATCTTATCTTGTTCCTGATTTTAGTGGAATTGCTTTGAGTTTCTCTCCATTTAATTTGACGTTGGCTATAGGCTTGCTGTATTTCCTTTTCATGGTTAGGTTTGTCCTTTCTGTCCCTAATTTGTCCAGAACTTTTATATAAATTGGTGTTATATTTTGCATCTAATGAGATAATCAAGTGGTTTTTCTTTGATCAGTTCATTTATATGGTGGATTACGTTTGCTGATTTTCATAGATTGAATCATGCCTGTATCTGTTGTATGATGCTTATTTGATCTTCGTGATCAGGTTAACAATTTAAATAGACCTATGATTCTGGTGAAATAGAAGCAGTCATTAAAAGTCTCCCAACCGAAAGAAGCCTATGGCTAATTATTTGTAGTGCAGAATTCTACTAGACATTCAAAGAAGGGTTAACACCAATACACAAAGTAGAAACAGAAGAAACATTGCTCAATTCATTTTATGAGATCATAGTTAACCTATTATCCAACCCGTATAAAGACTCAACAAAGAAAATTACATACCATTTTTCCTAAGAACATAGCTGTAAAAATGCTCAACAAAAATACTTGCAAACTAAATTAAAAAATTCTTAAAATATGCATCCATTTATCCAATCTCTGCAGGAATTCTGCATTTGATAGTCTACTCATTCAGGTAAACATCAGGTCATCTTGATGGCCAAGGATGGTAGACAAAAGTGAGACAATGTCAGCTTTGCTCATGAACCAACATTTTACAAGCCAATCTCTTTTGCAAATATTTTCTCCACAACCTTCCTGAGCTGCTTTTCTAGCGTAGACCTTCCTCCTGTTCTATAGGTAAAAAACAACTCTAATAGGCAATTCTCTTCCCCAGACCTCAAGAGGCCCTTAGGCCTGACTTTCACACAGTCTTCTGAAGAGTCCTCCTCTTTAATACACAACAGATGCTAATATACTCTTGTTTTAAGGAAGAGTCACATTCTGTCCATTATCTTCCAAGATGTGCTAAGGTCTTCCACATTTAATTTACTGAGCTTTCTTCTTACTTAGCCTAGGGGAGAAACCACCCAAAGTAACTTCTTATGGACTCCAAACTTTAAATTACAGTGCTTTTTGATATCATGTGAGGCTTCTAAAATAATATTTTATTTTGTAATGAAATTAGAAATTATTTATTTTAAAATGACAAAATTGCATTAGAAATATGTCATATGGATATTGGCCTTTCTAAAATGTAATCATGTAAGTATTTCCATATGATTTCAGTGATCAGGTTAATATGCCCTGAGAAGAATGAGCAATGTTCATTACATAGATGAGGAGGCTGCAAAGGTCTAGAATGAATAAGTCCATAAGTGGCTTAAGTCCACAGCACAGCATGATGTGCTTGACTTTTGGATGTCAGGACATGTTTATAGGGATAGAGTTTTCCAAGTGAGGCAGCAGAAGAGCAAGACTGTTAGCATTGGTTCAGTTAGACACATGTACCTAATATCAAAGCCCCTGTGTATATTAACCAGATTCAGAGCAAGTATAGGATATGTGTGCATAATTGGTCTTTGTATTTTGTTGTTTCTGAATACTAATCTGAACGTGGATGGAAATGGCTAGAGGAGAATAGTTTGCTCCTATAAGGTTGCTGGCATTGCAGAGAACATTTTAGTTTTACTTTATGTAATGGCATGCAAAGGTGGCCACTACTGATCCATTATTTATGGCTACTCTTAGTTGTTTTTGCTTGTTTGCATAAAATTACAAACGTATAAAACAAAAGGTTAAACACTTATGATGTAACTAAAACGTGTAAGTTTCAAGAATATATCCAAGTACCTAGTGTATCAAAACAAAACAGAAAATAAAAAGATATACTAAGGAAACCAGGAGTATCTAGACTTTTCTCACTGTTGTCTGTAACATTAAGAACAGCTCAGAATTTTATGAAACCAAATACACAAAACAATGGGATGATTTAAAAACATACTTCTTCCTGTGCTTGTTCGAACAAGAAACTTTCCTTCCAGCTGATGTAATGAAGTCACATGGAAAGTAGTGTGAATCCCTCCTGAGTGATGCTACAGCGATGCTACAGTGCACATAGTGCTGTGCATGCATGGGATTGGGCACATAGAATCTATTGTTTGTTTGTTTGCTGGATTTTTAGATGTCATATCTGAAATGTTGATTTCCACTTTCTTTCTTTCTTCTTAGCTTTAGGGTTTGTGTTCTATAAGTAGACATTCCAGTTATTATCATGTAGCAAAACTAGTGAGATTTTAAAATTTTCAGAGTTTCTAATTTTTTTTTTGAAATCACATCTCTCATCTAGGAGTTAATATTTTCCAGCCTTTGTTGAACATTTGTTTCAGTCACAATAAACTTTTAGCTCACAGATCCTCTTAATAATCTTGCCCAGTCCCACAGGTCCTTTGTGTTACCCAAGGCACAATGAAGGGAAGAAACACCATCTGCTATAAGCACATTTTCTCAAAATGAGCTACATTTTCCCCCTTTCTGTCCTTTCCTTCTGATTTCTAGTCTTATTTGAGGAAGATGAGAATATTCCAAAAGGTAAGTTACATACAAAGTTAGATATTATAAACAGAGTGATATTTCTTAAATGGAAAAAGAAACCTCTCACTACTAAAATGTTTATAACAACTCTTCTTAAACCCAATAATAGACTTGCTGCCATAAAGGATGATATTTTAATTAAAACCGATTCCCTTGTAGAGTGAAGAGACCATCAAAATCCACACACAGTTTTAAATACACAAGAGATTAACTTTGTAAGAAACACTCTTCTTTACAGAAGTATACAGAAGTTTTGGGTTGGATGATTTGTTAGTAAGTGTACAAGTTATTGAGACAGAGAGGTCCCTCTTCTTAAAAGTTACATGTTCTGACATTTTCAAAGGCAGGCGACAACAGAAACAGATAGAATTCTTCCTCACCAATAAAATTATTAAAATGTGAATGTGGGGGATGCTATCAGACCACCGTACAGTATTTCAGAGGACCTTAGAGGTCATATGATCATGGTAGGGGCTATCTAGTCTCTGTAAAGTTCCTCTGTATTTAGTGAATTATGTGTCTATATTTTTGTGAAAGCTGATGCATCTGGGTTTACTGTCATTCATTAATATTTGCCAATATGACTTTCAGTGCTAAAGCTGATGACTTTTTTCCTGTACCTTTTTAGATGCTCATTAATTCAAAGATGTCTCCACATATTTTCTGTGTGATGACCTCTTGTTTTCATACCACAAATATTCTTATGTCCAGTTGCAGAGCCTCTGTGGTGTTTTAAGTGTGGAATTGAAATTTGTTGAATTTATTTGTTTCCTGACTTATGTCTGGAAGCTTGCTGATGCCTTCTCCCACTATAATGTAGTCAGTCTTTTTAGTAGTAATCATTAATATCATGTTTCTTTTTTCCTTATTTTATTTTTTTAAAAAGAAAACAAATCTTGTTTTTCATTTTACATACCAATCCCAGTTCCCACTCCCTCCCCTCCTCCCATTCCTTCCACCTCCCTTCCCACCCAACTCCCATCCTCTCCTCAGAAAGGGTAAGGTACATTGCCTTGGGGAAGGTCTAAGGCCCTCTCTACTATATCTAGGCTTAGAAAGATATTCATCCAGAGAGAACTGGTTCCCAAAAAGCCAGTACATAGAGGAGGGATAAATTCTGTTGCCACTTCCAGTGGCTCCATAGTCTGCCCAGCCATATAGCTGTCACCCACATTCAGAGGGTCAAGCTTGGTCCTACACTGGGTCATTCCCTGGTCCAGCCAGAGTTGGTGAGCTCAGATTAGCTCAGGTGAACTGTTTCTGTGAGTGTCCCTATCATAGTCTTGACCTCTTTGCTCATATCCTCACTCCTCCCACTCTGCAATTGTACTTTGAGAGCTCAGTCCAGTGATCCACTCTGGGTCTCTGTCTCTGTTTCCACCAGTTTCTGGATGAAGGTTCTACGGTGACATTTAAGGTTGTCATCAATCTGACTACAGGGCAAGGCCAGTTCAGGCCCCCTTTCCTCTATTGCTTAGGGTCTTAACTGGGGTCATCCTTGTGGATTCCTGGGAATTTCTCTTGTCAGGTTTCTTGCTAGCCCCATAAAGGCTGCCTCAATCAAGATATCTCTTTCCTTCCTCTCATCTTGGTCCTTCCTCCATCTTGACTATCCTGTTCCTTCAAGTTCTTCTCCCCCTTCCCCTTCTCTCCTCTTCTTTCCCTTCCATTCTCCCTTCTCCCCCACCCCTATGCTCCCAATTTTGTCAAGCAATCTTTTCAATTTCCCTTTTCCATGTGAATATATATATATATGTATATATATATATATGTTTTTCTTAGAGTTCTCCTTGGTACTTAGCTTCTCTAGGACATTAAATATAGGCTCATTATCTTTTGCTTTACATCTAGTATCCACCTATGAGTGAGTACATACCATGTTCATCTTTCTCGGTCTGGGTTACCTCACTCAGGATGTTTTTTTCTAGTTCCACTCATTTGCACATAAATTTCAAGATGTTCTTGCTTCTTACCACTGCATAATCCTTCATTGTATAAATGTACCACATTTTCTTTATCCCTTCTTGTGTTGAGGGGCATCGAGGTTGTTTCCAGGTTCTGGATATTACAAATAATGCTGCTTTGAACATAGTTGAACAAATGTCCTTGTAGTATGATTGAGCATCCTTTGAGTATATTCCCAAGAGTGGTATTGTTGTGTCCTGAGGTGTGTTGATTCCCAATTTTCTGAGAAACTGCCATACTGATTTTCATCATATTACATTAAAATGTAATAGAAAGTAATTTAGAAGGAAAAGATAGAGTGGTGTAACAAAATTTATAAACCATTAATTATTCCATTGTTCTTGACAGTAAAACAACTGTATATGGAAAATGACTATTCTAGAGCTTTTATATTCTCTTACATTGATAATATGATCAGTTTAACTAGTATTTCCCATCTGTGAAGGGTAGGAGAAAAGAACCAGCTTTGCCTACTTTTCGTGTGTTTCTGTGTGTATGTAGAGGGGAGGGGGAAGAAGGAGGGAGGGGGAAAGGGAGGGAGGGAGGGAGAAGAGAGACTGAGGGAAAGACAGAAATGCTGTCTGATATCTTCTGAGTGAGAAGGAAGAGTAACATAGGCCAACATAGAAGATCACTCTGTGTGTCCAGGGAGGAGTACCAGAAATGCACCGTGTGACAGAGTATCAGCCTTTTCTGTGTGAGCATGTTCACTTCTGTGGTCCTTCCTAAGTGGCTTCCTCATCTGCAATCTGTCTTTACTTCTATTCAGAGCAGTTCTTCAATCAGACTGAAGCTTCATGAGTTTGAGTCTTTGCCATGACTTTGCTCAGCTCTCTGCCTCTTGAGCTCTGACTATCACCTTTGCTTCTTGTGCTCAAGCTTGTGTTTACCTAGAATTCTGATTCAAGCTATACAGCTTGGACTGTTGCATTTAATTTCAAAGTTCATTCACATAAATCTATTTCTGCTTTCTGATTCATAGACACACTATGACTCACTCATTGGATGAGGTGTATATTTTGCCTTCTGTTTCCTCCCTTTCATTTTTTCTTTCCTTTTTTCAAATTTCAGTGACTTTTTTGATGGCTATTTTTTTTCTTATAAACATAGAGGAAAGAAATTCTGCCCAAATCTATTATCTCAAGTGTTAACCAACTTTGTTGTGCTGAATTTGTATGACTTTAACTGAAAAAAGATATTTTATACAGTTTCTTTTAAGTAAATTAAATGTTTAATTGGAATAATTTTAAGCAAAAATAAAATTTGTGCTATTCACTTTTGTATTTAAAATTCTACAGATACAATAAATATGTACAAGCAATTTAGATATATTTTTAAAGTTAAAAGAGTGTCACATAAATATTATTTTTTTCCTGTAAGGAGAGCCTCTTGTTGGTTCCCGGCTGCTCAGCCTCAAAATAATCATACAGGCACAATATTATTTAAATCACTGCTTGGCCCATTAGCTCTAGCTTCTTATTTGCTAACTCTTACATCTTTATTTAACCCATCTCCATTAATCTGTGTATCACCACAAGGTCTTGGCCTACCAGAAAAGTTCCAATGTCTGTCTCTAACAGGGCTACATGGCTTCTCTCTGACTTCACCCTTCTTTCTCCCAGCATTCAATTTAGTTTTCCCTGCCTACCTAAGTTCTGCCCTATCAACAGGTCAAGGCAGTTTCTTTATTCACCAATGGTATTCACAGAATACAGAGGGGAATCCCACATTATTTTTCAAAATTTCTCATAATTAAGATATATTTTGATAGGTCTTGTTTAATGCCACTATGTCATGTATTTAATAAATACATATTAGGAATTATTCAATATACTGTTCTAGCATATTTCCAGTGTTGATTACATTTGCGCTTGTTTAAAGAATTTATGGACATGTGTAGGAATAAATATTTATCACTATGGTATTATTTAGATATATATGATGGATTGGGTTTTTTTGAGTTATTGTATTTATATTTATTCATATTTTAAATTAGTTTATTTTTGACATTTTCACACATGTATATTTCATATTCTGATTGTACTCATTTTCCTACCCTTTCTCTCTCTATTTTATTTTTCCTGGCTAGTTGTTTTACTCTTTTCTTATTTATTAAGTAATCTTTCTCATTTATTTTACAACCTGACCACAATTTTTCCCCACCTCTTCCATTCCCTCTTCCCCCACCTGCAGCCCCCTTCCATGCCTTCCATGTCCCTTTTCAGAAAGGGGTGGGCCTTGTATGGGAGTCAACAAAGCATGACACATTAAGTTGAGGCAGGACCAATCTCCTCTCCTCAACAACTCTGGAGTAGGCAATCCAATATGTGGGATAGGTTCACAAAAGTCAGTTCAAACTTCAGGGACAGTTCCTGATCCTACTCCTAAGAGCCTCAGTAACAGATCAAGCTACACAGCATGCAGAGGGCCTAGGTCAGTTCCATGCAGGCTTACTAGCAGTTGGTCCAATATCTCTGAACTCCCTTGAGCTCAAGTCAGCTGTTTCTGTGGGTTCTACTGTCTTGACCTTGATCCCCCATCCCATCCAATTCATTGTTCCTCTCTTCAGCAGGGTTTTTGGAGCTAGGCCCAGTGCTAGGCTGTGGATCTCTACATCTGCTTTCATGAGTTACTGGATGAAGGCTCTCTGATGACAATTAGGGTATTCACCAATCTGATTACAGGAGATAGACATTTCAGGCACCTTCTCGGCTATTGCTAGGAGTCTTAGCTGGGGTCATTCTTACGGATTTCTTGTAGTTTCCTTGGCATCAGGCTTCTCTCCCTAATCCCAAAATGCCTCCACCATCAAGACATCTCTCCCATTTCTGTCCCCCTCCATCCTACCCCAAACCCACCCAACACGATCCCTCATGTCCCCCACCCCTAGTTTACACAGGGGATCTCTTTTAATTCCCCTTCCCAGGGAAATCCATGCATCCCTCTTTGGGCCCTCCTTGTTAGCTAGGCTTTCTGGTTCTGTGCATTGTTCCCTGTCCTACTCTTTCTTACCCTTTTTCATAACACCAAATTCCTCTCATCCACCAACTTTCCATCCTACCTTAGTGTCCATATTTTTGTTTTTACCTTGGTGTCTTAGTCACTGTTCTATTATCTTATACTCTCATCTAAGACAGCTTCTATTTGGGGTGTTTGTTTACAGTTTCAGAGGGTTAGCTCGTCATCTTCATGGCAGGGAGTATGGTACTAGAGAAGTAGCTGAGAGCTTTATATCCTAATACACAGGAAGGAGGGCAGAATAACACTGGTTCTGCCTTGAGCTTTTGAAATCTCAAAGCCATTAACACACCTACTCCAACAAGTCCACATCTATTCTTTCTGAACCAGTCTACCAACCGATGACTAAGCATAAAAATATGTGAGCCTATAGGAGCCATTGTCATTGAAACTACTACTCTTGGTGACCCACTGGACTCAACCAGAGCTGCAGAATGGACTTGGGTAAGCACTCCAAGCATAGTCCTTATGACACTGAAGACAATGACTACCTCTCATTAGCATGTTTTTACTGACAATCCTTATTCTGTGGCTGTCTGTTTAGGGGCGCAGAGCTTTGTGTGTTCATGAATGTCATGTTCACACTATGCCATCAAGATAGCTACCTTCCAATCTACTAGATGTACGTTTTCTCTGATCCTGTTCTACAGTATTTCTTGGACTTTGGAGTAGGTGATATGAATGTCCTGTTTAATAGTGAGCACTGAACTGGCACTTGTCCTCAGCACCTGGTCTACCCCAGAATTGTGTAGACTGTAGTCATTCTAGAGAGAAGTTTCTTTCAGTAAGGCTGTAGCCAATCCTAGTGTATGGATATAAACATAAATATTAAAGAGACAGTTTGACAAAGTGTACATTTAGCAAACCTAAAGCAGTCAATTCATTCCTAATGCCTGGGACTTCCTAAGTCATGCCTTCAACCATTGCTGAGGTACCAGACTTGGACTTCTCTGGAGCTGGCTCAGATCTATTTAAAATCAATTAAGTAAAATGCTGCACATTATTCCCCATAGACATTTAAAATTTAGTTTTGTTGATTTAACTTAGAAGTGTATATAGGAAGAAGAAGAGAGACCATATGGGGGATGATAGGGTACGTGTGATGGACACAGAAAAGAGAAATAAAGAGATGAACTATTTTAGCAGGGATAGGAGTGCAAGATAATGGGGAAGAATATCTGTGGAGGACAGATAATCAAAACTAAGAAAGCGAGAAGCCATATTAAAACCTACTACTTTATAAGCAAATTGGAAAACATAATTTAAAATTGAATTAGAAGGTTGAAGAGTGGTTTAGAGCCCTTACACAAAAATCCAGTAGATTCACATGCATTTATCCAAGACTAAGGATTATGAAAATTATAGCATAGGAGAAGAAAATATAAAAATTCAATACCAAAACTTCCTTAAGATGCTAAATTTAACCTATATTTTGAATTAAATGCCCTATATAGAAAAAGATAGGTCATTTCACCTCAAATTGCCTGAAGATTGTTACTATAGAGAAGTAGGTTTCCTCACAGTTATACACCTAACTAAATGAATATTTTATCTCATGATGTAATTCTACAATTACCTTACAGCAGATTCTTCACTTCCAAATTTTATTTTAAACATGATATAAATGCAGTATGAACTGTCATACATTTAGGACATACTTCATCTAGAAATTTCCTTTATTTTACTATAAATCATACCACTTAGTCTGATATATGAGAAAAAACAGTGTGTGACTCCTAAAAACATGAGGCTTTATTTAATGTCTGTTTCTAAGGGTCCCTAAGCTTCTTATCTAACTAATAAAACATTATTACCTCAAAGACAATTATAAAAATTTTAGAGAAAAGTAAAGATATTTGATTATAAAATTTTTATTTTAGATTAATTTATTGAAATAGCTCAAATTATACCTGCAATTAAAACACATTTTAAAACATCTATTGAAATATCACTAGCGCATGTTGAGGCTGTGAGTCCCTAGGCAAGATCACACCAATTGGTTATCCAATACGAAGTAATCATCCCTAAATCATAGATACAAGTAACATTATTCAGACCATGAAGGTTAGATTTAGGAATATATGTATATGCATATATGTATATATACATACATATATATACATATATGCATGTAACAACAGTTAATAAAAGAGAGAGCAAGGAGAGGAATATGAAAGGGCTCAGGTGGAAGGGAGGGGAACTGGTGTGATTATTTTATAATCTCTAAAATAAAGGAAATACAGATATAGCTATAGGTAATTTTAGTAGCCCAGTTGTTTTCTAATCTCTTCTACAATAAATGCTTTCTTTTGCTCTAAAGAGAAACATGTACCATAGCCCATAATATCCATATTGATAAATTATACCTACTCATTTTTGACTCTTAGAAAATAATAGATAATTTTTAGTTATGACAACAGAAAAGGGCATCTATGGCTTAGGAACCAGAGCACTTGCTTTTATAATATCAAATTTGCCTCTAGCCCACATCAATCCAGTCCAGAAAATGTTAGCCCCGCCCACCCCACAACAAGCTTGTTACTCAGCTTTGCTGATTGACTATGGGATTTTAGGGGAAGAAAGTCACCCTGAGAAGTAATGGTGACTTGAAAACTAAACAGCTCTCTGTATCTCAGTTTGTTTGTATTGTCTATTGTAAACATTTAGATGGTAGGAAGAGTCCTGGTGCCTCACGCATCTCCAACTTCCTCCCAGTCCCAGCCCTGGGCTGTATTCAGTCATCGGGAATCAGGCCTCTTTTCTCCTCAAGGCTCTCATGGTTCCAGACCGAGAGCAGTAATTACTGACTTGGCATCTTTTGTTTTCAGGGCACAAAAGCTCTGGCACACTACAAACCGGAAACTCTCACGGAAACTGCAATAAGACCCTCTTTTGGTTTTCATTTTATTTGAGTTTAGTGTCCCTTACTATATTTTATTTTCTGTCTCTAATCTACAAAGACAATATCCAATTATTCTTTTATAAAAATTAACAAAACAGCATACCATGTACCAACGGCATTGAATAATAATTTCTATAAAACATGGATTGGTACTCATGAATGACATATAAATGAAACATTGAGTGAGACATTAAAACATCTCACTATTTCTAAACATCCAGATGTTTTACCACGCACAGAAACAAAATGCACAGATACTTTTCTAAAGATGGTTTTTATCTTGATGGCAAACTATTTTTGCCTCAACACCTGTGTAAGTGTTTTTCTTTGAAACAGACTTCTTCCACTGCTGCTTGACTCATTCATCTGTTATTTATGTTATGACTGCGATGTCAGAATTGCTTGAAAGCTAGACCAAAACAATGATTCCTTAATTTACTTTCTGGGAGCTCAATGTCTGTAAATCACATTAGCTAATTAAATTCGTCAGAAGTTACTTTAAAACGTTCAAAAAAATCCAGTCACAGCAAGCAATAATAGACTGTGGGTTTCGAGGCACTGAATTGCTTTTTCACAAGCATCTGCTTTCTGAATTAAAAAAAAAAGCAGTGACTAATACACTAGTGTAAACTGGATGTGTTGGTGGGCATGTGCACCAACGTGGCTTTGCATCTTGTGCAATGTCTGTACTTTAATTTCATGAATCCAAAACACATTTGGATTATAGTCTACAGGCATCATGATGCCATGAACCTCTGCCTGCACCATCACTCCATAACATCTCACACCAAGGAATAGATGCTTACAGTGGGAAAAGCTAAAGGATGTTCACCTGACTTTTCATATTTTCTAGAACTTTTTCCACAACTAATACAGTATGTGATGAGTTTGAAGACATTATTCACATTCACCCTTGATCATCTCTACAAATTACCCATGTGGACATGAACTGCAGGTCAAGGGGGTTAAACGCTTCATATTGCAGTGTAGTGAAATGGAAAGGAGTCTAGATAGCAGCCCAGAGTCATCTTGGATCTCAATACAAGGTACAAAGTCAGCTGGAAACAGAATTGGAATGGGTTCCATGGGACACCACTATAATCTTCAGAGTTGTCTTTTCTTTAGTGCAAAAATTCTAATAGCTAGATGTTAAGGAAAAGTAAACAGGCTTCCCCTCACCATGTGTTTAAAATTAGTTTAGAAATCATTCTAATGCAGACTGTAGGCGTTTTCTTCTCTTGTTATAAAGAGAAAGCTATTCACCTGGGTTTCTCAGAGCCCTTATATAGTCTTTAATAACAGCATGGAGCATGAAAAGATATGTGCATTGATATGACACAATAGGAGTACCTTTTTAATGTCGAGCATGGCATTCAGTGATTATGCTGCAGACAATTCACACCACACTGTAGGAAAAAGAAAAGTGGCAATGTGGGTAATGACCTTTAGAAACATGGCCTTCAGTAATGCCACATATCAAGCCATATCATTTTAGTCTCTTAGGAAACTCTCACAAATAAACTGCTTCCCATTTTGTTCAGTTATTTTATTTATTTTAGGGCTGAAAATTGAACCCAGGGCCTTGCTCATGCTAAGCAAATGCTTCAGGATGGAACCTGAAATGCAGCACCTATACTAACACTTGAAACCCAGCTTTCTTTTTCTCTTCCATGACCCACCTCTTCCTCCCAAGGCTCAGGGATCATTGTGGAAAAAGGGACAAAAAGTTGGTAAAGGCCAGAAACAGAAATGGTGGATGACAAAAGAAAAGTGTTTCTGGACACACCAGTGCAATTACCCCTATAAGCTAATAGTAGTCGTAATAGAATGCATAAAATCTAAGACCTGGGCAAGCTCAAGCCAGGCAAACCCCAACTTGGATTGAGAAGATTTGTACAAAATCCCCCTCCTTGTTGAAGAGCTATTGACAACTGACAGTTATTGGGAGAAGATGAGTAGGGTTTAATAAGTGTGTAGCATGCCTAAGGATGGCTCAATGTAGCCAAATGGTGTAGCTCAAATTGGACTGGATAAGGTGGGGGGAAAACAATAGTGGAGGATGCAAACTTGAGGAGGCAAAGTGTGTGAGGAGAGGAACTTGGAGGATGCATAGTGAATATGATCCAAACATATGAAATTCTCAGAGAACTAATGAAAATATCTTAAAATCATTTTCAACATTATTGGACCAAGTATCTTTCTCTATAGACGTTTTCTTCTTTCCTTCTCAACATATTTTAGAGAAACTAGTATCACAGGAAGAGTTTAGCTTTGAAGGTTTTAGAAATCATGGTAATTACTCCATCCCAGAGTATCTGTTTTCTCAGATTACTAAATTGTATTATTATAACATATCTCAACACAGTGCTATAAATTGTAATTGCATTGAAGAATGGCTGCATTCCATACTCAGAGTGTTGCCTGGGCAGACAAATCAGTGTACTACTGTCTGCTTCACATACATCACTGCCTGTGCAAGGGCTGTCTGCACACGTTACTCACCATGTTTTATTTCAGTAGTAAATAGTCTTCAAACACTGGCACCTGATGTTTCACAAGTCTGTTGTAACCATTTTGCAAAATAAAAATTGAATGGTCAGCTAACTCTTAATGTTGATGGTGATTTCTTGCTAATAAAAATCTCCTTTGAGAAAAGACAGATTGATATATATTATGTCATATTCAACATCTAAATTCTACCCTTCAGAAACAACACTTCACATAGAGGGCTGATAGGATATACATTCATTTTGTGATTTATATAAAATTTCCATGTTCTATTGTTACAAGTTATAAGTTACCTGGCTTAGATTTTCATTATTATCTAACTTTTAGCAAAATGCAAATGTAAAATTTAATGATGAAAATTATTATTTTCACAGATATCTCCCATATGTGTTTATCATGATTCACTGATTATGATCATCCTTTAATTTTAAGCATGCTTAATGTAGAAAAAATTAATGGATCTTCAATTGTGTAGCAATCATAACTTTCAATCTGTTGAAAGGTAAATTTTACATGAAAAAAATAAGCAACACCTTGGCAGGATATTTTTCACATACACATGTTGCATTGTGTGCATGTGACTCTTGCAGCATTCAGGTTTTGAAGTGGAAACCACCATAATGGAGGTTAGATTTGTGTGATGCATGCTATTTTGTCTACATGCTAGAGCATCTGTTCATCCCTATATAGTTCCTTTCCTTCACAAGCTGATTGAGAGCAATGGCCGTGCTTCCTCCTATCAGGGCAGGCATCCTACAAAGATCCCTCATTTATTGTACCAGCATTCCTCATCAGCATCACTTCTGTAAATCCGTGGTACCCAAACTAGCCTCATATCAGTGGGCAAGAGATTGGCTTTATTGACAGACTGTAAACTTGCAAAGCATATGATTATGCTTTTGATTTTCAACACATGAACCCGCCATTCCAATCCTGTCAGAGATTAGAAATGCAGATGCTTAGCCAATTCCTATCAAAGCTTGTTTGTGAGATATGCTTATTGAAAATTGCCTGTAAGATATTCTAGCCTTCAGAGTATGAATGAATCTGTGAATTTTATTTGCTGGCACATTTCTCATGGAACACAAGTCTCCACTGAGTGGTTTGAAAAGAACAAATACAGACTCAGAAACAAATACACATGTGTGCACATACATGAAAATATATACCCAAACACACACACAACTATACACAGTCATATTCACACACATACACGTTTCCACACTGACACACAGACACATGAACCCACTCATACTTACAGACACATAGACACACAAACCCACTCATAAATACAGACACATGAACCATAAATACATTGCACAAACTCTCATGAATATACATATACACATACACACATGCACACTTCATACCCACACACAGCCACAGCTATGCACACAGACATATGGACTTTACCCAAAATATACAACATAAGCACACCCACTCATGCAAGCACATGTATACACACACACACACACATATATATATATATATATATATATATCCACTCATGTACATACATAGATACCTGCACATGCACACACACACACACACACAAACACACTCACACCACACCACACCACAGCCACCCAGGGAAGTTTGCACGTGACTAAACTGCAACGTGCACAGTGTTTTATAACTTAGGTCTATGAAACATACTATTGTGTGTGCCTGGTCCCCAGACATGTAGCAGGCAAGGCCTTATTGGAGGCCCCTCAGCAGGGCTCAGGTTCCCATTGGCCTGGCCATAGCAAGCACTCTGTAAATAGCTGTGCATGAATCAGTGAGTGAACACACTATTGGTTGGATGATTAACTGAAGCAAGGTCTATTGTTGGTCTCTTATCACAGCATAATGTCAGGTTCACCTCTGAGTAGACCACAGGGAAAGTTCCTCATTGAGGCTCACTTCCAAGAATGTTGAGCCCCAGGCTAGGCATTACTGAAGGACAAACTGTAGTCATCTTGCACTCAGTCCAGTGGTATTCCAAATGGGCCTTTACCCTGAATCCATGTGCCGCTATTCCTTTGTCAAGTTTCACAGTGTCTGCTCCCTGCTTTCTATGCTAGCAGCAATGTAGAGTTTGTTTATTTCCTACTCTCCTCAGTCAGTGTATCTCAGTGCAATTTAATTCCTATCAAAATTAATTTGTGTAGGAGGGGGAAAAACATTCATTTTCCTGAAGCAAATTTGTTAGTATATTCAGAATAGTTTATTTTTAACTGGATTTTACATTTCAGTTTTAAAAACGTGTTTCTGGTTGAAATGTAGCAATATAACTTTGCTTATCTTATAAAACTAATCAATGTAAGATCATTGTGTTTCTATTGATCTGAAGCTCAATGTTTCTCTTGTTTCTGAAATGTATGACTTTATTTGATCCTTCTAAGTCAAATTATCAAGCTATATGTAATTGTGACTGTTACCAGTTGGTTAGTTGGGTAAAAGAATCCAGAGAACATATTTTCTTTCTGTTAGTTTACATTAGGAAAAAAATCTGATCATTCATATTTGTAATTGTTCCAAAGTCCAGACCAGAAGAATGTTTATTATCTTTCTAATATCACTTTAAGATCTGGATTTTAAATTTCTTTTGTGCATATGACAGCAATCCAAACTAATTTCTGAAGACCCTACATTTTAGCATTGTATATATTCTTTCATGGCATAAAAATATTATTACAGTACTTCTGTAATGTTTTTATTAAAGGAAATATAATTATAAATATATCAATTTTGTTTTATTTTTAGCAAATGTGAACTTGAATTTCTTCTTTCTGAACAAACATATCTATTAGTTTATCCATGTTATATTGACTGTGAAATTATTTTTAATTAATAGACTATTTTCAGAATTATAATTTGTATTTCAAATAATTATGTCCAATATGATAAGGCAAGTTTATTCGCCCACATATTCTCTTTCTTAGTTGATGTTTGCTTCATGAAGTAGTGAATCAGCTGAGTCAGAAACTATTCATGTCATTATTTGCATCCAAGCATCATTTACATGACACATTATATGATTGTGTTTCATACATGGTTAACATATATGAAAATATTAGCAGAGTACTACATACTCTCTGTGATTCAAAAAATAAAATACATTGTCAATTTAACGATAGTACTACAAAAGCCTGTATTTCACAAAATTGGGAAATGTAAAATAAATGAACAATTCTCTGGATAAGGTACCTTATACCAAAATTAAATTAAGACTGGATAAACAATTTAAATAGACATATAACCTGCAAGGAAATAGAAGCAGTCAAAAAAAACCTCTCAACCAAAAAGGCCCAAGTCCAGCTGGTTTCAATGCAGAATTCTACCAGAACTTCAAAAAAGATTTAACACCCCATACTCCTCAAATTGTTCCACATAATAGAAATGGAAGGAACATTGCCAAACTCTTTTTATGAGGCTACAGTTAACCTGATACTGAAACCACACAAAGACTAAACCAAGAAAGAGAATTACAGACCAATCTCTCTCATGAACACTGATGCAAAAATACTCAACAAAACACTGGCAAAAACAATCCAAGAACACATCAAACAAAACCATCTACCATGATCAAGTCAGCTTCAGCCCAGAGATGCAGGGATGGTTCAATGTACAAAAATCTATCAATGTAATCCACCATATAAACTGAAAAAGAAAACCACATGATCGTCTCATTAGATGCTGAAAAAGGATTTGACAAAATCCAACACCCCTTCATGATAAAGGTCTTGGAGAGATCAGGGATACAAGGAACATATCTAAATATAATAAAAGCAATATGCAGCAAGCCTTCAGCCAACATCAAATTAAATGTAGAGAAACTCAAAGCAATTATGTTAAAATCAGGAAAAAGTCAAGGCTGTCCACTCCTTCCATATATATTCAACATAGTTCTTGAAATTCTAAGCAATAAGATGCAGTGTTTTCTAAGGAAAGATTTTTTTCATTTATTTTAATAACATGAAACCTGAAGCACATGTCAAGGCTTTTGAAGGGAAAAGCATGCAGCTAGTTTGGAATATGGGAGCACAGAAGCAGGCCAAGATGTTCTCACAGTGGCATTTAAACAACATTTTCTTCTGAGACTAAGAATTGCTGCAAGGTTGGACATTTTCTGCTCGCAAGGCTGCCGTTGCATCCAGACAGCTTTTGTGTGAACTAAATCTTCTCTCCCATCTTGCTGACCCTGTAATTGTCTTCACAGTTTCATTTTCCTTGGCAGAGTCTACTGTCTCTTGGATTTTGTACTTTACTCTCTATTCTGTTATATAATTAAGAACAATGGTAGTATCAAAAAAGCTATACTGTATAATCTGCTGAAACCCTTAATTGACTCTCCTATTAACTTTTCCAATCTCCATGCAGAAATTGTTTCTATCGATATTTTAATTTCATGTGGACTGAATGACAGGAAATAAAGCGATTTCAGCAGATGGTTGCCACAAACTTCATACTGCATTTTAGAATTGGTCTATAGAAATCTGCAGCTTGGCAGTATGTGGTAGATCATTTTACTGCTTGTTAATGCCAAAGAAATCTGGCAGAAATATGTGTTTTTTTCAATTAACTTTATTCTCTGACTTTATTAAAAGCTACCAAACTTGATTTACTTGTGTCTATTATAGCCATAAAAATCTAAATTCAAGAAGCTTTGCAAATCAGTGTTTTCTGCCTGTATTAACTGAGATTTCATGACATTTAAAATCAAAGTTTTAAAGAACTGATAGCTTTAAATGTAGCTAAAGTATTCCTTTCAATAGGCAGCCTGTGGTAACTGGGCATATGTATGCCTTTATATATTTTTTTTAACCTGAATGGATACTTTACATTCTAAATTGTCTGCTTTAGTAACTCCCTGTGAAGGGAAGTCAGTGTTATCTGGCAAGTGTGAAGGTGGAAAAGAGGAGAGATATGAAGCACACGGGAGGTGGGCAGTAGGAGAACCTAGACAAACCCACATATTAAGGCTCAGTGGCTGGAATGGGAACAATCAATGTTGTAGCATTCATCCTATCCCTCTGGTTGTCAGCGGTAACCTAAACAGAGTCTTCATAATGATTAATTTAGTTGCCTCCTTAACTGAATTAACAAAAACATAGAATATTAAGGAAGCACACCTTTATATTTATAAGGACTTTTCCAGAAAGAGTTAACAAATGGAGAAAAAGCTCCTCCTCTGAACAAAGTTATGGGCTATGGAGAAAGGGAAAAAATATGTGATTGTTATTTGTTGACATTTCATGATCTTACCGCTGCCACAGACAGAACCTGATCCCAGTACCATACCATCCCAACCATGATGGGCTGTGTCCTCTGACTAAATCCCTTCACATGTTGCTTTTGTTAAGTGTTTTTATTAGAGAAACATGAAAAGTAACTAATAGAGATGCTCACATGCAGAGATCCAGAATTGGGTTTCTGTCAGGCTAGGGCAAGAAGACAAGAGGATTAAAGGCATTATCAAGAGCATCATGTGAATTATAGATCATAGGGCAATGCTCAATAGAATAGACAATAAAGATGGATGACAAGAAGTATGCAAGGAAAAGAAGATGGATGAAAGACTTTTTTTAAGATAAAGGGCTATGGAAGTATTTAAGATTGGCTTAGAACAAAGCTATGTGCAAAGCTCATGGTATTTAAATGGAGCATGGAGGAAAGGAAGCAATTACAATCAATGCAAATCAAGGATGGGACCATTAAGATGGCAATCACTCAGAATAGCAGCTCATGAGGGATAGGAAAATGGTGATAGTGATGAATAGCTCGCTGGAATATGCCAAGATTTAAATCACAAGCGCAAGTCACTGAGCAGCTTGAATGTAACAGCATAAGGTAGAGCTAAGTGTCTTTACTAATTACTTATTTTTATTTCATGTTTATGAGGGTTTTGTCTCCATGTACGTCTGAGTGCCACGTGCATACACAGTGAATACAGAAGGTGAAAGAAAGCACTGGATCCCCTGAAACTGGAGATGGCTGTGAGCTGCCATGTGTGTGCTAGGGTTCAAACTTGGGTCCTCCAGAAGTGCAATTGATGCTCCTAACCATTGAGCCATCTCTCCAAACCCCAAATTCCTAAATATCTTTTATTACAAGGCTTTAGACATTTATAGTCATCACAATGAAAAGTAGTAGTTTGAAAGTAGTATTGTTGAAGATGGAGGAAGCATATTTCTCTTCTGACTCGGACTAAAGAACAATCTTCAGAAACAGCTTAGACTAGGTTGGAGAAAAGGCAAATTAAAAGTAAGAACAGAGAATCTGTGTCTATCAAGACCTGAGAGTCTAGGGAATTTTGTTCTGTTGTGTGTTTTGCTAGACCATGGAATTCGAGTTCACAGTGCAGTAGTGCAGATGTGAGCAGAGGAACCAGAAGCTCAACTGGAGACTAAGACAGCAAGAACATATGAAAGAAGACAGACGATAAATTCAAATTACAGCAATGACCATGACAGTGGAAAAGCAACTTTCAGATACTTACCTGTGCTTGACTGTGCCTTTAGGTTATTCAGTCAGCCATAAAGACAACCAGGCATGGCACTACTGCTTTGAACTTTAAAATGTGGCTAAAGCTGAGGTTTAAAAAGTTTTGGAGGCCTTGACACACAGCTGCCCCTTGAAGAAGCCAGAGATGTTGATGAAGTCTAGTGGTCTAGTGATCATTGTCTAGTGGCCAAGAATTCAGGGTGCATAGAAAATAGTTAGTTCATCTGGTGCCAAGAGTCTTTTCTCCTTGTTAACATTACTGTCATGACCTCATAGAACTTCTGTGTGTGCTGAAGAGGATATGATAGGCAGTTTAGCGGGATTCACATTATTCATTCTGAGGTTTTGGATATGGCTCTAATAGTGACCATAGCAGATATCAGCTTGAAGAATAACAAGACCTATGAGCTCAAGGTGTTAGGCCTGACAAAGTGTGATCTTCACTACTACAAGCTCAATTTCAGTACTTCACCATGAAGTCAAGGACGTCAAAAGAGAGGCACACTTTCTACTCAAATTTTGTCAGTGGATTTTAGACTGTTTATCAGTTTCTAAACTATGCATTTGCCTGAATGTGTATGCTAATAGGACAAACTAAAAGATAATAAAATTGCTTCAGGGGAATCAAATTATTTACAGAAAAGAAACTACATTTACTAGTAGCATATGCGTTGGACATTTAATGTAGGTCTATGAAAACATGGAACCTACAACCAATCTGCTTTGTTTCTTTGTATAGTTCTTGTGACTGAGTGAGGGTACTGCTCTGTGCCCCAGCTTTCTTATCTGTAAATAGGTAAGGTATAGATAATATGGTTGGAATAGGAAGTTCATGGGATTCTTCTCAAAATTTAGCTATTCACTGCTACTTGAAATAATCGGTAAATGCTACTTGTTTTAGTGAAATTATCTTTTGTTTTTCTTTGTGTAGTTCTGGCTGTCCTGGAACTCAGCCTCAAACTCAGAGATCCACCTGCCTCTCCCTCCTAAGTGCTAGGATTAAAGGCCTGAGTCACACTGCTTTGCCACTAAAATTATCTTACTTATCCAGATAAGATTTAAGCCAAATGCAATTGTACACACACATTTCACACTCCTCCCTAAATGTAAGCCAGCAACTCAGTTCCAGGACTTGCTAGGTGTTTCCAGAAACAGTGGCCACCATGGAAGCATGGTTCCTGTGTTGTGCTGTCGCTCTCTAAGATGCCTGGGAAATCTGCCAGAATATTTGTTCCTGTTTGACAAAGCGTGACTGGGTGGAAGCATCGTCCCCATGTCCTGTTAACATTTGCTGTTCCTATCACCACCTATTTCATTTCCTGACCCTGTGCTTCTCAGCCCAAAATTCGTCTTATGCCTTCTTTAAATTGCTCACGAATTTCTTTTCCATTAGCTGCGGAGTTACCCATAATGTCTTGTCTGGGTTTCGCTTGCTTCTGGCTCAAGCTCTTCTGTCCTGTCTGAGTCAGCCTCTAAATGTACTGTCCCAAGCCACATGTGTCATCAGAGTGGGCAGACAGGCCATGGCCCTCTCTCTCTGCCATGAAATTGTCAAATTTTTGTGATTTCCAGAGCACACATGTGCCACTTTGTTTCCTACAGAGGAATAAGTCCCATAAAGACAAGCAGGTGCTTCATTTACACCATTTCGTGGCTGAGAGTGTTCCTAATTGCTGTGGAAGCCAGAATTGTTAGCTGGTCCCTGAGATACATTTCTGTCATCAGACAAGAATCAACTAGAGGTTTAAATTGAAATCTGCATGTCTGTCAAAGCTGAGCTAGCATAATCAAGGATTTTTTTATCAGACTCTTAAGAATTGTTATAATGTTGCTAATGTCAGTTTACCTTTGTACTTTATGATGTTTGAAATTGGCATAGATGTTGGTGCATGTATCAGGTAGAGAAAGCAGCAGTGGCAAAAACCAAATCTTAGTTTTTTAGTATCTGTCTATCATCAATATGTCTGTCTGTCCATTTATCCATCTATGCCAAGGACCGACAATTAAATAAAAAGAAATGTTAAAAAGTTGAATTAATCATTTATGATCAAGCCAATATATTACTGAATTTTCAGTGTAACTATGCATTTCAATGTTTAAAATAGCAACAGGTGTTTTCCTACTCTTCACTGGGTGATTATGGCTCTCCAGTTACCTATAATATATGAAACTGCTTTGATAATCTTAGGAAATTATAATGTTCAATTATTAATGGAATTTGTGGGCCATTTCTTAAACATAAGAAGTTTTTCTTAAATGCTGAATCGTTTTAACATTGAGTCAACGTTAAGAATACTCAAACTTTGCTTAATGTGCTGTTGATATCCTGTTAGAAAATCACATGACTAAAGAAGATGTCACCAGAGCAAGTGCGTGGTTGTGAGTCTGCAGGTAATCCATGAGCTTATAAAATTTTCTATATGGTATCTATTGGTTTTGAATTTATATTTAGATCATTCAATAAATCATCACAATAGCCCAAATTGAGACAAAGAAAGCATAACAATGTTTTCTTGCATCAATACTGTTAGCTGGAATAGGAAACATTTGAACCAGTATTCATTGCTACTGAAAGGAGAGTATATTGAGCAGTTGGGAGGACAGACGGGGAAAGGAAATTTTGTAATTAAAAAATCAAAAAATAAAAGAAATAATTAAAAAATATTTCTTTTAAATCACTGCTCAAAATGGACTTGGAACAATTGCCTAGAGTGCAGGAGGAACTGAGTTTAAATATCCAAGGAATAGAAAAACAAAATGATATGGTATGCATTCTTAGTTGCAAATAAAATGGTTAGAGGCACTGTATGGAATATTAGGAATTTGCTTGATTCATAATCAATATATATTTCTATTATCAGTGCTAGAAGTACATCATTATTTTCTAATGATATAAGTCTAGTATAATCACAGAATTTTAGTAAATAGTTTACCTCTTAGTCCAAGGGGAGATTTTCTTTATTGTCCAGTTAATGTTTTATTCTACTTTAGTGAGGCTATCAAAACCATACATTTATTTATTCTCATCTCAAACATTGCATCCCAACCTCAGTTTACCCTCCTGCCATTCTTTGGAGTCTCTCCCCCACCTTTCCTGTCCCTCAGATCCACTCCTCCATTTCCCTTCAAAACAAAAACAAAATCAGCAGACCTCCCAGAACACAGCATAACAAGCTGCAAGAAGATGAGGCACAAACCCACTTATCAAGCCTGGATGAAGCAACCCAGTAGGAGGAAAGGGGTCTCAAGAGCAAGCCAAAGGATCAGGACAGGCTTCCTCCCACTGTCAGAAGCTGCACAAGGACACAGAGCTACACAAACATAACATATATGAAGAGTACCTAGCACAGACCAACACACGGTCCATGATTTTTGCTTTAGTCTCTTTGATCCCTTATGAGCCCTGCTTAGTTGATTCTGTAGAACTAGTTTTTGTAATTAAAGAATATTTCTAATGTAGTTTTTGAACCATTGTGACAGCATGAAATAAATAAGTAAGAAAGCAAATAGCCTCCTACAAGAACAGGGGTCACTTATTCAGACAGGGTGTGATAACTACCTTCTCTCACCATCTTAATCATTGCTGTGAATAGTTCTTTCACAGTCACTTTATGGCTACTAATCCATGATTGGTACATTTTACAAAGTGTTCAGTAATTTACTCCAGTGCTGACTTTTCTCATCCCATCTTTGAATGCTTTTACTGTTAACCTAACACATTTTAAAGAACTGGATAAATGGGTGAGCAGATGTGATTATTATGCAGATGTTACAGTTGACACGTGTTCCATATTTTTGACCATCATGTCAGGAGGAAGAATGTGAGCCTTCCTAGGAAATATTTGTAATGAGCAAGGTAGCAAGAATACGAGTACAGAAAAATATATGACTCTTGGAAACTAGACCATATCATTTACTGTCAATGAATAGTAGATGGGCAGCCACAAACTAACAATGCAATTCACTTTCTCAACTCCAGTGTAGCCAGGGTATCATGATATTCTTTATTAATTTCAGTTCCCTCTCTCTCTCTCTCTCTCTCTCTCTCTCTCTCTCTCTCTCTCTCTCTCTCTCTCTTTCTCTCTTGCATTAAAGATGCTTTGTTCATAGAAATTTTCTTGGTAAAATAAACCCTCCCAATACAGGTTGATGAGTGTCCCTCTAACTCATTGTTGCTAATTTTTTTCAAAAATACTTTTTAAGTAAGTTCAGAAAGATGAAACAGAGATGTAACATGCCATTGACAAGCAAGTCCTATGCCTCCTTGTCTGTTTAGCTTTCATAGAAGAGAGACCAGAAATATAGAATACCCACTATATCCGTGCATTTATACATTTGTGCATGTCTGTGATAGTTGCTAATTCTTTAGACAGAATAGATACTGTGACTGGTAAAGACTTCTGAGCCACAAGGATAAGATTTTTCATTATTATAGACATTCTAAGAATTAATTTGGGTAAATCACATATTAAAGCTTATTTATTTTTATAAACAAAGAATTGTAGACATGAAAACGGGGTGCCAGGCTACTGTTTGTCTTTGATATTCAGCTTCACTTCAAGCAAAATCAACTTAAAGGAAATGCCACTTTAAATTCTCAAGGGATGGCTTGTCTTACACATGCTCAGTCTTGTAAAGACAAGTAATACTTCTCCAGGGAGGACCAGAAACTGAAAATCAACAGAGTTAAAATAAATATTTCAAGGTAAAAGAATTACATATAAAATATACATCTTACATTTCTTGGTATAAAACATAGTAATATACCAACCAGAGTCATATCAACATCCCTGATTAAAGAAACAGAAGGTAGCTCCCTCTATGTAAGATGTGGGGTGGAAAGGCCTGCATAAGGGAGAGTCTGAGAATACCTGGGATCTTAACTTGCTCTCTACCACCTCAATCTGAGAAATGCATTTCCTACCATCTACTGCAGATGGAAGTTGGTCATCTTAGTACTGATTTATAGAGATCATTTGCACCACAGTAATATATTGAGTTTTTAGTATCAGCACTTGCTGTTAAATAGGAAGACATTCAACTCAGAGAGCTGTACTCTATTCAGGAGACGAGAATTAAGATCCAACAAAGTAGCATTATTGGAGACAATCTTCCCAGATAATATATCTGCTGTCACCTAAAAACTTGCCAAAGACTGCATTCTCCCCTATAGAGAAATACTATGTGGTCGAATAAGTACATAATTGACTGTTGATGTGTTTTCTTGAAGGATGTTAACTACAGGTTTTAAGAATTTTTAAATATAGTAGAATGTTACATTTGACTTTGAATGTCATGTTCATAAACATTCTCACTGACTGAAGTAATTAGAACTATTTGTTAGCACATGCTAGAGGCAATAGTTCTGATTTCTGCACATGTGTAAAACATGTTCATAGAATATTTGATAAAAAGCATTCTTTTATGGATTTTTTATGCTGTTTATTTTGATTTTTGCTTTTAGGGACTTATGCTTGAACCTGGGAAATACTTATATGTGAGAATATAAATTAAATATTAGCTTTATATACTTCTAATAAATATGCAAAAATCTCTATAGGCAAAACATATAGACAATAGTATAAAACAGAAATTTTAAAAATTCAATTTCTTTTGAAATATATTGTGCTTTAATATGATTATGTGGTTACATAAATAGAACTAGAGGGCATATAGGCTTCATCACTGTGGAAATACTGCATATAGTTGTAATCAGATTGACTGAGCTTTCCCATTTAAGCTAAGTCTCTTTTAGGAAGTAAAGCATTGTGTTTTTTCCTGTTAAAAAACTTGCAAATATGAGGTCAGCATGGTGGCTCAGCAGGAGAAGTCCTCACTATGATGTCTAAGTACTTTAATATGATCAATTATCTTCCACATTAAGGTGGTAGGACAAAAGTCACTCCACAGTTTCCTACAAATGTGACACGTGTACCTGGAGCACATTTGCCCATACATACTTCACATATATACAATAATAATAATAACAATAACATACAGACTGCCTGTTAGTAAAAAGAGTACAAAAACTTTAAGCTTTATGAGTTGACAGCATAGGAAGTTAGCAACCTATGTTTCTCTTCCTGCATCAAAGCAGATCAAGTCAAAAAGCAAAATGCCATCAATTTTAACTGAAGTCAAACTGAGGAGCACTCACTATTTATCCAAAAGTATTGGAAAGAAGCACTATCCCTTCAGTGGAGCAGATATATGTCACTAGCCTCTTCTAGGGACATATCTACTTGATGTCATCACATGGATGAAGAGAGGATGAACTAGAATAGGTTGCCTTTGGAAGGAAGGAGAAAGGCCCTTAGCCAAACATGCTGATTACTTCTCAGGAGCAGTTCAGTTTCTGCTGCAGCCTATGGATGGAGACACCAGGCACCTTTGGTTGGAGTTTTTCTATCTATAAACCTGAACAATGAACTGTATAGGCTTAGTGAATCTTAAGGTTACAATTACCAGCACCAGTGACTTCTAAACATTGGGCTATGTGAGGCCACACAGGCGCTGCCTACTGTACCATGTTCCTAACTTAATCCTCACTGGTACTTGATCACAAGAAACTCCTGTGTTTGTAAAAATGAAACCCCAAGAATGACTTTAGTTAATTTTCTCATCGATGTGTGAATAGGATACTTATATATACCAGATTTATAACTTTTATCCTTCAATTTATAGGCTAACACTGTAAGTAAAATAAATAGCTAAAATATATTGACTTTATGTAGAGAGAAAAAGTATGGAGTCTAGATTCTACATTTTCTTTTAAATGTAATTATCACTAGTTTCAAACCACAGATATGTAAGACATACAGATAAAATAATGAAAAAATATTAAAACAAAAGTGAGTGATCCAAGACTCAGAAACATGCAAAATCATTTTTCCTTACAAAGTTCTGATGCTTGCTTCATATTTGTTTGTACAATTGGCATTTCTTATAGCTATTAACCTTCTATTAATATTGTTCTTTGATGAATTATTGATGTTCTCTACATACTGTTTGTATATAAGCTACCCTGAGCTCCATTTTCTTATGGATTACTGTTTCTTTGTTTTGTTTTTGTCATGACTCCTTTTAGACTCACTTATTATATTTTATGTGTATGAGTGTTTGGCATGGATGAATGTGTGTGTATCATGTACATATATTGGTTCTGCAATTTGTAAACAGAGTTCTGAATGCCCTCTTATTCCTCTGCACTTTCTTTCTGGATACCTGGGTAAAGGAGGATGCATTGGTGTAGAAGAGACAGTGCTCTTATTATCTCTCCTTTGCCTGTCTCTCTGTTTCTCTTTGTGTTTTTGTTTTCATAAGCATACATATGACTAAAATATTAATTTAGTTTTGAAGAAATGTTTATGAATACTTTACTTATGTAGACTGTGGCATCCTGCTCATATTTGCTACATTCTCCAAAACAGTAATTTATTTTATGAATAATATTTGCTACTGAGTGGTCATGATATAACACATGTCTTTACATAGTTGTTATGAGTGTCCTAACACATATTTATGATTCCTGCTTGATTATCTCAATTATATTTTTTTGCATCTGAGGCAATGCTAGAATAGCAATACAGTTATTATGAAAAATATTAAAGTGAAAATCAAGGAAAATATACTGAAATTAAATTCATTAAAGTTTATTCCAGAACACAGAAATCATACTTCAACAAAAATCATTCTAAAATAAATGAAACTCAACATCCTATTATATTTGTGTTTACTATGACATTGAATTCAGTCAAAAGTGCAGATGAGGCTGTAAGTAAAGATGTATGGATGAAGGTGGGCAGTGGTGGCGCACGCCTTTAATCCCAGCACTCGGGAAGCAGAAGCAGGCGGATCTCTGTGAGTTCCTGGCTAGCCTGGTTTATAGAACGAGTTCCAGGACAGTCAGGAATTACACGAAGAAACCCTATCTCGAGAAACAAAAACAAAACAAAACAAAGATGTATGAATGGTCCAGATGAGGGGGACAAGAAAGCAGCACAGTCAGCTTCCTGGTGATTCTTGGCACAGATTTTAGTGTGTTCTATATCATGTTTAATTCAAACCTTATATTTCCCATATATAAAGCACATGCTCTGCCTACAAACTAAATTCATTGCTTCTAAGTTTATAAAAATACTAGCAGCTTTGAAAACAAGGTGATTTTGTATTATGTTCATGAGATGTATTAACCTTGGAAATATGCTTTTGAGAAATGAAGATGGTACCAGATGGCAGCAGAGGATTTTATACAGTCTAAAAGAGACTTTAAAACATGAATTTTTAAAATTGCCCAAGTCCAAATAAATAAAAAAGAAATAAGTTTAATAAGATGATAAATATGCTATAAAAGATCCAGACATTAAATTTAGAAAACAAAAAAATCTAATTTAAAGCGAAACGTCTGTAGATAGGTAAGCAATGCTGATGGAACAAAGCTGGGAAGAATGTTACAAACACCAGGGCAGCACTTGGCTTGCATTCTCTCATGAAAGAGAAAGTCCTGGAAAAGAACAAGTCACTTTCCTGTGTGTCTGTCACAACCTCAAAGAGGAATCAAGAAACTGAGGCAGCTTATGATGTAAAAGTTCATCTCATTAACAATGTTTAAAATTAAGAATTAAGTTTGTTATAGTGTGGGCCATGAAAGCAAAAGAACATTCTTAAGTGTTGGGAGAAAAAAGTCACTGGACTTACAGAAGTGTCACCAGATAAAAAATGTAGAAAGAGATTGCTTTCACCAGAACTAACAGAAACAAAAGTCAACTTTCAATTCAACATAAAATTAAATTTAAGCATAAATAATGATGTTTTGTGCCTATAAATAGGAAGTTAACCAACTGCAGAACATTACTGAAGAAACTATGGCAATTATATTTCAACCCCAAAGAAAATTACATAATGGAATGCAAAATACTGAGCATTGACAAAGATGGGGGTACACAATGGTAAAATCTAAGCAATTATTGAGTTGAAAAATAATCATAAGACTAGATGGAAGGATCCTTTTAACCCTGCAGAGGAAGATATGGGATGGCACTGAGATAAAAAAATAAAAATGGGGCAACAAGAAGAAGTCTAAAGATACCACTGTGGGAGTACCCTCAAGGTAGGTTGCTTGTTTAAATGATGTAATAGAATATGTGGTTTCTTAATTATACCAAAGGGAAGAGAGGGGGAGGAGTGGAGTAGGAAAAAAGGAACTAACAAACAGAAAAAAGGGCTGTCTCATAAAAGACAAAGGTAAGAGTGTAGGAAGAAGGAATATATAATGGGTAAATTTCTTTACATAGTACAATCATGTGTAATGCAGCTAGACCTTATGAAGTGATGCTGACTGAAGGCAGACTGATGAAACATTAATGAAAGTTTGTAGGATTTTTTGATAATGAATGAATGACTATAGAAGAATAGCGATGCATCAAATTTTAAAAGCAAGAGTCAGAAGGGAGCATTACCAACTTAGCTCTGAAAAAGAAATATATAAATGGAAATGGGTGAGTTGAAAGTTTCTGCATTTTATCAGTATTGTATAAACAACGCTGAAATCAATGTTACAAGATTAGCATCTTAAGTCCTTCTCATCAAATATTGTTGGAATAAAACATGGAGTGAGAAGCCATAAATGCTAATCCCATCTTGACCTTAGGACAGTACCTTTAACCTTTCTCGTTCCAAAATTTGATTTAAAAATTAAAAATAAGTAGGTTTCACTGAGTTCCTTACAAGGCTCATTGAACCCTAATATATTGTACAGACACATATAACATAGAGATAATACCAAGAATTTAGCAGAATTGAACAAAACCAAGAAATTTTTTCCTATTTTCAGAAAAATATACATAATTTATTTTATGCTGTGAAACTCAGGTGATATGTCTGTACAGTTTCATAGGTAGTAAGATCCCAAATACCTATGGCTAGTCTGAACCTCCCCCCAAACCCAGCTTGCAATAGCTGGAATACTGGACTTGCTCTTATCCATAGCCTTTCTGAACCCTATTAATACATCACTACACAACTTAGATATCCCTCAGTCATTACATATTAATTTTATTTTATCTATTGCTCAACTAAAATAGTTCCTAGTTCAGAACAGAAGTAGTGAGAATGTAAAACTAGGTAATTTGAACCTTATATAGTTCTCAAAAGAGCATGGTGTTGGCTCAGAAACAGACATTAAGATCAATGAAACAAAAAAGAAGACCCAAACATGAGTATTTATGAACACGGGCATCTATATTTGACAAAAATGCTAAAAAAGAAAAAAGAACTGATTGAAAAACAATACCTTTTTTTAAAAAGGTGTTAGAAAATAGATCCGTATCTATTACATTGCCCCAGAATCAATTTCAAATGGATGAAAGGCTTCACTATGTGAAATCTAGAATGATGAAACTCCTACAAGACAATATAGTAATGACTCTGCAAAATTAAGGTTAAGTTTATGCTAGACGAATGACTACAGGCAATTAATTGCTGCTAAGATGAGGAGAAACAAGGACAAGATCCTGATAGTTATTCAATATTAAGTGGTCAGCTGTAAATACACATCCAGAGAAGCAACACCAAGCAGACTTACTGAGTTGTATACTATATACATACGTAACTTTAATAAATAGAAGTGATCATGAATTTGAAAGGTAGTAGGTGATATACTAGGAGTGGAGTAGGGAGAGGGAAATGTGGAAATGATATAAATTCAGTATTCATGTATGAAATTCTCAGAGAAACAAAAATATGAAAACAACAACCAAAAGGATTTAGGTATAGGAAAGCATTTTCTGAACAGGTCTCTATTTGTCCATGAAGAAAGGCCAACAATTGATAAACAGGACTTCTTAAAACTAAAAAGTTTCTGTACATCAATGAAAACTATTATATGAAGAGGAAGCCAACAGAGTGGGAGAGAATCTCTGCCAGCTATTGCTATTACATCCCAATAAACAAAAACCAAGAAAATGAATGACCCAATTAAAAAATGTACTAAGCGAGATCTAAACAACTCATTTGAGAAATGCTAATTAAAACTATTTTGTGGTTTTGTCTTAGCCAGAATATCTAAAATCCAGAAAATATATGACAACAAATACTGGTAAGGATATGGGGAAAGGGGAACCCTCATACACTGTTAGTGTGATTGCCAACTGGTACAGCCACTCAGAAAGTCAATGGAGAGAATCTTCAAAAGAGCCCAAGGCAGATAGATCTACCATATGACCCAGATATGCTGTTTTTTAGCATATGCCCAAAGGACTCAATAATTTATCACAGAGATACTTGCTTAGCAGAAAGAGAGCTCTTGTTATAAGGGCAGTGTGTGGCAATGATGAACTTCAAGATCTCACTTCAATTTCCCTTGAGAGGCCAAGAATCATTTAACACTTTATGATGCCTCCAGCCTCCTGTGTATCTGTTGTTACCTCACCACTAATCCTCAATGTTTTCTTTTTCCCATGATATGTCTGAGAGAATTCTTGGATTCTGCATTACTTTTACTTCAGTGTGATTTTCCAAGGGTGTTTTCAATCATTGATGACAATGACACAAACTTTGTCAACCTGAACTTTAATTTATTTGAATTTAATACACATTATAAATCCTTAAGCAAGTTTCTGTTCATTAGAAAAACCTAAGAGAGACGTACACGGATCTAATCTACATGGGAAGTAGAAAAAGACAAGATCTCCTGAGAAAATTGGTGGGAGCATGGGGACCTTGGGAGAAGGTTGAAGGGGAGGGGAGAGGCAGGGAGGAGGGCAGAGAAAATGTAGAGCTCAATAAAAATAATAATAGTAAAAAAATTCTAGCAAAGTTAAATTTCTATTTCAGCAAGAAGACGCATATATGTGGGGCTGCACAATTTATGGTGAATTCTATATCTTCAGTTAGATATCTGTCATTGGACATGTTCCTGTGTAACCTATGTGAGAAACTGTACAAGGCATGTACTCTAAAATGGTATTTACCAGTGACAATTGCATATGCCCATATGATGTCTCTCCTTTTGTTAGACTAAAGATTTGACAAGTCTATGGTGCTCTCTCATATGCCTGAAACTGTTGTTCAGTACCAAATAAATGCTCTTATGTTTTTTTTACCACATTTTAGCATATTTTACCACTACCAACACATATAAAATATTTTTATTGAGTATGTATATTTTGAGTGAATTAGTCATTAACTGGTCTTATTAAAACTTCTTAAAATGACCTTAGCAAAGACTGTTTACATTTTACATTTCTATTGGAAATCTCCACTAATATATTGCATTTATGTTTGATGTATGTATCCATCTGTGTGTGGTGTGTGGTGAGTGTGTGTATGTGTCTCTGTGTCTCTCTCTCTCTGTGTGTATCTTCTCAATCAAAGGTTCACAAAGACAGAAATTATTTGCATGAATTATGATTCTTTGCACTTTAAAAGGCACTTTTAAGTAGAATTTTTTTGCATGTTCTTTTTGTGTCTGTGTTAGATCACCTTTATAAAATGCTAATCCTTTGTATAAAAAAACATAAAAAAGTCAGATCATCATATAATTCCACAAATGACATTCAGAGGCAAATAGGTGTATAACAGTATATTCTAAAATCATGTTTTTTAATTATCTTTTCATAATACCATATAAGGAACTAGACATTTGTTTAAAAATGATTTTCAGTGAGAATGCATATCGATGGTTTCTTAGTTAAAATGTCCTTATGTTTTTGTTACATTTTAGTATATTTTATCACTACAAGCACATATAAAATATTTTATTAAATATACATATTGTGAGTGAATTAATCATTATCTTGTGTTATGTAGTAATATCAGAGAATATTTGTTCTAAATAGTAAAAGAAGCTGTTTTCTTGAAGCAAATATATATATTTTTTATATATGCAGATTGTTCTTATCAAGCTGAGCAGAAAAAATGCCATGTCAATTCTCCAATAGAGGTGTTTGGGGAATTGGGTTGAGTTTTAAATTGATCCTGAATGTAACCCCTTCATCTGTCCCTGGGAAATACCAACGAAGTCCCCAGATTCTCCCAGGAATCCATTCTAAATAACTTTGTTTCCCCTTTTGGGTGAATGTAATGTTAAGGGGCAGACAAGTGGCCCGAAGTGGTGCAGTTTGCTCCCCAGGCTTTACATTTCCTGACTTGTGTCCAGTCCCGGGAGGAGCTAGGCTTCCAGTGAGCGTCCCTACCACCGCACCTTTTGGCAGTAGCTCCACTTCTACCGTCTTGGAGGCAGACATAAAAATCATTTGTGCCCGTTAATTGCCTTCTGACTATAGACCTGCATCCTGTTCCATCCGAGCCCCCCACCTGTGCATCCTCGTCGGTGCTAGGTGTGTCCTTGGGGAGGTTATAATAGTGATAGGTGGGAATGTCCCAGTTATCTAATCCTGCTGCTAAGTAGCAGAAATCAGGGGTAAGGGGAGGCCATCAAGTCCCGGGGGGGGGCTTCCTTAGTTGTGGCCCAGATGACTTCCCCTGTTTGGGAGGAGACTTGCCACGTAAGTTGTTGGGGAACATGTGGGCTGACCCTGTCTGCAGCCCATCCTTCAAGTCAGTAGACAAGAGTATTATAATCATTAAGATCGTATGAGTCTTATCTTTAACGGGTTTCGCGAACACTGGAGCTTCCATTCTGGTGTCAGTTGGGGAGAGGAGTCACTCCGAGGCGCTGCTTTAGCGTGTAATGCGTGGATCCAGGCAGCAATCCCGTCCACCTTAAGTGTTGTTGGAGTGGTGAGAAGCACAGTATATGGTCCCTTCCAGCGAGGCTCGAGGCTCTTAGTCTGGTGTCTGCGGCTGAGGACAGTCTCCGATCTGGAACGGGTGTGGGCAGGATGGTGGCCCGGTGTCCTTGTAGGCAGCTGCCAGGGGCTTCCAGATCTCATGTTGCACCAACCGCAAGGCTTGCAGATGGGCCTGCATGGAAGGGGAGGTGGCATAAGCAGAGATATCAGAATCAAAGAAACTTATGGCTGGTGGTGGGCCACCATAAAGTATCTCAAAGGGAGTCAATCCATGTGGCCCAGAAGTATTCCTAGCTCGATATAGGGCCAGTGGTAGAAGTTGTACCCAGTCTCTAGTGCCAGTCTCCAGCGTTAATTTTGTCAAAGCCTCTTTAATTGTTCTATTCATTCTTTCTACCTGACCTGAACTTTGGAGTCTGTAGGCACAATGTAACTTCCAATTTATCCCCAATAACTTGGCCACCAATTGACTTACCTGGGAGACAAATGCAGGACCATTGTCTGACCCCAGAACCTTGGGTAGACCATACCTGGGAAAGATCTCTTCAAACAACTTCTTAACAACAATTTGGGCCGTTTCTTTCTTCATAGGGAATGCCTCCGGCCATCCTGAGAAGGTGTCCATGAAAACTAATAGGTATCTGTTGTTATACAGTCCGGGTTTTATTTTGGTGAAATGAATTTCCCAGTGGATTCCGGGTCTGTGCTCCCTCAGACGAGTCCCTTTGTGGAGACTTGTTCTTCCTGCATTGATGTGGGCACAGGCTCTGCATTGGTCAGTAATTTGACGAATTAATAAAGATAAGAATATATCTTTTTGGTATATAGTAAAAGATTTCTTCCCTATTTAATAGGAGCGACATTTTCTTTGCACTCAGGTGGGTAAGCTTCTGTAAATGTAATAACAGTTCTTTAGCCATTGCCTGTGGCAGGATGGTTTTTCCCCAGTATAGCCAGCGACTATGGTCATAATCCGCCCCAAGCTCTTGAATAACATCTAAATCATTTTCATCATAATTGTAAAGGCCAGAGTCTACATTCCCCTGAGTTTCAGTGGTGGGGACAGTCAGTATTTGTGGTCCCAGGTCCACTTTCTTAGCAACTTCGTCTGCTAAGCAGTTTCCTTTGGCAACTAATGATTTGCCTTTTTGGTGGCCCAGACAATGAATTATGCTCAGTTTCTTAGGTAAAAACAATGCCTTTAATAATGTCAGTATCTCATGCTTGTCTTTGATCTCTTTTCCTTCTGAGGTTAGCAGTCCCCTCCTTTTGAATATTTCCCCATGGACATGGGCTGTGGTAAAGGCATATCTACTATCAGTGTAAATGTTGATTCTCTTACCTTCAGCCATTTCCAGGGCTCGGGTAAAGGCTATGAGTTCTGCTTTCTGGGCTGAGGTACCTGGCGGCAGTGCACTGGCCCAGATGACAGTTTCAGTTTCACCATCGACCACTGCCGCTCCTGCTTTCCATTCCCCGTTCAGCATACAGCTGCTTCCATCCGTGAACCAGGTGGCTTCCGCGTCAGAGAGTGGGACGTCTCGGATATCCTCCCTTGTTCCATGGGTCTCAGACAGAATCAGTTGACAGTCATGGGGAGTACTTGCCTTTGACTCTGGGTGGAGTGTAGCGGGGTTGAGTGAGGTGGGTGCTCCAAATTGCACTCTTTCATTGTCCAAGAGTAGTGACTGGTAATGTGTCATCCGGGCGCTGGAAAGCCATCGATCTGGAGGCTGTCGGACAATTGTCTCCACTGCATGAGGAGCTATTATTGTGAAGGGCTGCCCCAGGGTTAACTTGTTAGAGTCCAATCAGGATGGCAATAGCAGCTACCATTTGGAGACAGGGAGGCCACCCGGCAGCAACATTGTCCAGTTTCTTGGATAGATAGGCAACCAGCCTTCTCCAAGGACCCAGTCTCTGAGTTAGAACTCCTTTGGCTATGCCTTGTTTCTCATCGATAAACAATTCAAATGTCTTGGTCACATCCGGTGGTCCCAGTGCTGGGGCACTGAGGAGTGCCTTTTTAATTTTTGAAAAGGCTTCCCCCTCTTCTGGGCCCCAAGTGAAGGGGGTGCCCAGAGTTCTTAATAGGTCTTTGGTACCCTGTGTGCACTGATATCTGTCCAGGTTCGTAAAAGCAGGTCATCTACATATTGCAGGAACACCAGATGAGGATGCAGTCTGCGATACAGGACCAAGTCCTGATGCAAAGCTTCATCAAGTAAAGTAGGGCTGTTTTTGAAACCCTGAGACAACCTTGTCCATGTTAATTGTCCATGTTAATTGATATGCCTTCCTCAGGGTCCTTCCATTCGAAGGCAAAAAGGGGCTGACTCTGAGGGCTCAGTTTTAGGCAGAAGAATGCATCCTTCAAGTCCAGCACGGTGTACCAGACACGAGTGGGAGGCAGGATGCTCAACAAATTATAAGGATTCGGCACTGTCAGGTGGATATCTTCCACTCGTTTGTTTATTTCTCTTAAGTCCTGTACTGGCCAATAGTCCCCCATCCCTGGTTTCTTTACAGGGAATAACAGTGTATTATAGGGGAGAACGGCAAGGATTTAGGATGCCCAATTTAATCATGCGCCGTATATGCGGGCAGATTCCCTGACGGGCTTCTTCTGGCATGGGATATTGTTTTATAGAAACAGGCTGGGCTGTGGGTTTCGAAGTCACGAGGATGGGCGTTTGATGTGCAGCCAGTCCCATCCCACCTGTTTCTGCCCATGCCTGAGGAAATTCTTTAAGCCAGATAGAGTCTCTTTTAAGAGACGCTCTTTCTTCTGTAAACAACTGGTGTTCATCCTCCAATTTTAAGGACAGTATTTGGAGGGGTTGCCCTACAGGCTCTGAGACGGAAGCCCCTTGCTTATGGAATTGAATTTGGGCTCCTACCTTAGTGAGGAGGTCTCATCCGAGGAGTGGATATGGGCAATCAGGAACATGAAGGAATGAATGGGTGACTGTACCTGTGGCCAGGTGCACTTTCCTCTCAGTTGTCCATCTGTAGAGCTTCCCTCTGGTGGCTCCTTGCACCCAGGCAGATCTCTCACTCAACAGTCCTCTGGTGTCAGTGAGGACCAAATGTTGAGCTCCCGGGTTGACCAAGAAGGTGGCAGGGTGCCCCCCTACGCTCAAGGTTATCTGGGGCTCGGGGGGGGGACTCCTGGCCCTGACTTCTCTAGTCTTCCTCTAGGGCCAGGATTCTAGGGTTCTGGTCCTGCTTGGGTCCCTGGGGGCACTTTGGGCAATCCTTGACCCAATGTCCTTTATCTTTGCAGTAGGCACATTGGTCCCAGTCTACCTGAGGGCGCATGTTGTCTCCTGGTCTACCTCACCTCCCTGACTCTGGTCTGGGTTGGACTCGGTGGCCAAGATCCTAGTCAGCTCCTTAGACCGTTTTCTGTCTCTTTCTTTCTCCTTTTCTTCTTGCTCCTTTCTTATCCTATCCTCTCTTTCTTCCTGCAACTTCCTAAGCCTTTCTTCCTTCTCTTCCTGAGTCTCTCTCTTATTATATATTTTCTATTCCTCTTTCATTAAGTCCTGTAACATATAATCCTATAATCCATCTAATCTCTGTAACTTAGCCCTAATGTCTGGTGCTGACTGTCTGATGAATGTCATAGAGACATTCCCCTGATAGTCTAGGTTGTCATGATCAAAAGGTGTATACATACGATATGCGTCCTTCAGCCGTTCAAGGAAGGCAGCTGGTGTCTCCTCCGGACGCTGCACTATGGTTCTCACCTGTGCCAAATTGGTGGGGTGTCTCCCCGCAGATGAGGCCCACAACGATAATCTGGCAATAGAGACAAAGTCATTCCCTACCGGCTGGGGTGTTGTGGTCCCAGTTGGGTTGGGTGAGGAGGAATGCCGTGTCAATCTCGTTTGGCATTTGAGTTGTGGTCCCGTTTTTGCCTGGGACATTTTTCCTGGCCTCCAGCATGATGCACTGTCTGTCTTCCGAGGTTAATAGAGCCTGCAAGAGTTGCTGACAATCATCCCAAGTGGACTGGTGGGTTAGTAAGATGGACTCGATAAGGCCAGTAAGTGCAACTGGATCTTTGGAGAAGGGGGGGGTTATGAGTTTTCCAGTTATAGAGATCAGAAGCTGAAAAAGGCCAGTGTTGAAAAATCTGCTCCCCTGGTCCCCCGGTAGCCCTTAAGGGGAATACCTGACTTCTATCCCCTACATCCTCCCACCTTCCCCTGAGGCATGAGGTGAGGGTTCCGGTTTATCCTCTTCTGCTGAGGGAGAGGTGCTGTTGGGGAGTGGTGCAGCGGGCCCCTCCATTCTGGCTTCCCAATGGGGCCTTGGTGGCTGGTAAGGTGGAGGGTTCTCCAGGAGGAGGTCAATGAGAACCTCATCCTCCCCTTACAGCACAGGTTTTGGTTTAGGAGTTTCTTTTTCTAAGACTGGATAAATGGCGGAACAGGAAGGACTGGGGGCAGGGAGGGAAGGGGTTGGAGCTGAGGGAATGGGAGTAGGGGTAAGGAACTGGAGTGGGGGTTTCTTGATGACAAAAGGCACAACCCATGGTGGTGGGTCGTACGCCAGGCTTTCCCAGGTGATAATGTAAGACACTTGATCCGGGTGTCCGTGGGGACCTGGACTAAAAACTTTCTCTTTAACCTGTGAGATAATATCAGTGTTAAAGGTTCCATCTCGTGGCCAACCAACATTGAAGGTTGGCCATTCAGAGCTAGAGAAAATTGTCCATTTCTTCTTTTTGACTTCGACCAACTGATTGTTGGCACGGTCCTGGACTTCTTTCCAATGATCTAAAGTCAAACTTAAAGGAGTGGTTATTGTTTGACCCATCTCAGGGACACAAAAGACAGAATAGACAGACAACACAGGCCAGGAGCCACGCGGCACAGAATTGGTATAAAACTGAAAGCAAAGATTCAGACGGAAGTGAGGACAAAAACCCCAGTGTTCCAGGAAGGAGGATGGCCTGCTTGTCGCCCTTCACCCAAACAATTCCAGGAGCATCCTCCATGATTAAGAGTCAGAGAGTTCCTGAGTTCGTCAACTCCCCTCTGTACTCCAATACAGAAACTGTACAGAACAAATTGATGCTACTGATGCTGGCCAGACTTAACTCCTGAAAGGTTCCGGAATTGAGTCGGGGCTCTCCTGATCCCGGACAAGCCCCCAAATGAAAGACCCCTCCAGATTGGTCTTACCACCGAGGAGCCCCCAGACTCAATAACCGGACCATCAGATGCAAAAGCACGAGGTTTATTCCACAATTGCGCAACTGGGTGTATAGCCTGAGATAGCTGAGCAACTCAAGCATCCAAGTAAACAAGCTTTTATAGGCAAAACCCACAGATTTTACATGAATTATAATATGGGGTACAGGTACAATTGGGATTGGTCCAGACATTCAAACCAGAGTTCAACCCGGAACGAAATTAGCATAGTTCGGCCTATTCCCAGAAAAACCACAAGTACGTGACACCCTTCCTGTTCTGGCTGTGACTCAGTTTGCAGTTTGGTAATCATTTGCTGGACTGGTTCTGATAACCATCTGCCCAGGGGGAGGAGGACTGCAGAGGACTGCAACCAGTCCTGATAACCACTAGTCTTCCTGCCCAGTAGGGGAGGAAGAATCCGCTGAGGTGCAGGCAACGGTCAAACTTGTTTGTCACATTTTGTAGTTTTCCATTATCCAGTTTTACTTAGTTAGTTCCTTCTTATGCAGAATTGGTTGGGGTCTTTCAAATAAATCATACTAGTAAATTCTCTATGAATGAAATCTTCCATGTGGTGTCACTACATATAAATAACACATCACAATACTGGAAATTTCATTTAAAAATTTTGTTAGACTTATTAATTTAATTTCTTGTATGACTATTGTGTTTGTGTGTGTGTGTGTGTGTGTGTGTGTGTGTGTGTGTATGTGCACCATTTGTAAGCCTGATGCTTGCAGAGGTCAGAAGAGGGACTCGAAGGAGTGACAGATAGGTGTGAACTACCATGTGGGTAGGAAGAACCAAACCCAGAGCGTCTGCAAGAGCAAGTGCTTTTTCCTCCTTAGCCATCTCTCTTGTCCACATAATACAAATTTCTTCACAAAAGTATAGTTTTATCAATGTAGCTTTGAGAGAGCTGTTATGTACTAGACTTTGTATTTGCTCAATAAAAAAACAAACATTACTATTCTTTCACACTGTCATAGCAATAATCTGATTTATCTTTCTTTCTTTGAAGACATATATATTGAACATATCTTAATATAGATTAATTAATGGCTAATGCATACCTGTCAAACAATGAGTCACTTCAGCTTTTGCTTTGCCATTTTTAGTGATCACTCCTCTAGAATTTTTCACAGTTTAGCGACTAAACTATTTGATATATTGCATTATTTTAACCCCCATTAAAGATAATTAGTTAAATGGATTAACATAAAAACTTTCAAAGGTTTGTTTTGTTTCGTTGGCTTTGTAAGATGCAGCCTCTCTATGTATCCCAGCTGACTTGAATGCCTGCCCAAGTGATCTCCATCTTCTGAGTGATGAGATTAAAGGCATAAACCACCATGCCTAGTTGTAACTGTTAACTGTTTTAACCCAAGCCTCTATTATGCCTTTTATTCATCCCATTCATTTCTGACTCTTCTACACAGTTATTGACATGGAGCTAGGAGAACAGGCTAGTTCAAGTGAAGTAAAGGGGATGGTTAAATACAAAACAATGTCGTTTTTCTTGTTCTGGTTTATCTCCATGTCCTCCTTTCCTTGTCATGTTCTGTGACTCAGGGCTTCTAGGCAGTCTACAAATGAGGAGTCTGGAGCACACTGGCCTGCTCTGCTCATGGTGGGAGGGAACAGGTGACCTGTTCACCTGTTTCTTGAGATTTTCCTCTGTAGCCTTTTATATGTTAAACAACATTTCTCTGTACTTATTTTTCTATGACTTTTTTCTTCCTTTTATGGATGTTGATTTTTTTGTCAAATGCTTTTATTTTTCAGTTTATGAGATTGTTTATTTTGTTTATTTATTGCATTATAAATTACTACTTATTAAAAAGTTATACAGCTCTTATTCCTGGGGGAAAAGCTCATTCAAAAAATTCTTCATCTTTGCTATTTTCTGTGAATTTACAATATTTCTTTGTAACTTCACTAATTAAGACAAGTTAAGTTATATTTTTAGCTTGTTGGAAAGTTTTTTGAATAATATAATAATTATGACATATTTTCTGAGCATGAATTATTTTAATCATCTATTCTTAAGATAGTCTTCAGTAATTTTATTAGTTTTGTTTTATTAGTAGTTCAGACATTAATTTAGCAAAAATTTGTTCATAATCTTTCTTTGTGATATTTTAATGTGTAGAAAAATGACATAATTTCTTATATCTCACATATTAGAATTCATGTTGTTTATTTAGTTAGTTTTTTATTATATTTGGTGTTCATTTGAAATAATTTCTGCTTATATGGCTTTGATTTTATTAGCCTTTATCCAGGATGTCTATTCTACTGCAATTTCATTTTGTGTATTTTTCAATTTTACATTATACATCTTTAGTCTGTAGAATTTCATTTTGAGCATTCTCTCCCATATCTAGTTAGTTGATGGTTTCATTATATGAAATACAGTTTATAATTGCTATTTTAGTTGCCTTACAGCTAACACCAACACTGGTGTCTGTTATGGAAAAGCTTCAACTCACTGGGAATTATTGTTGTTTTTCTAGCTTCCTTGTTGTAGATCACTCCTCGCTGTTTCTTTGCATTAAAATAAAGTTAACCAATACATTCAAGTTGAAGGAAAAAAAACAGTTTTTATGAGCCAGCGGGTTTCCTGGAATGCTTTTGACAACACAGTTTTATCTGATAACTAACACTGTGAGTTCAGATCTCATCAAGCTCAGCACAGTCGATTTCCCACCTGCCCGCAAATTACTAAACTAACATTTATTGCTCATTCTTTTGTAATGCGAGCTACTCAATCCCATTTCTATCATGACCTTACTCACATTTTTGTTACTCTTGCTAGAACTTTTCTGACTCTTTAAAATGTCTTTTGATTTTGGAAACATTGTCTGTTCATTTCCCATTAACTCCAGTCTGTGCATTCATTCCTACTATCTTGGTCATTGCCTGCAGTCTTCATTTTCTTTCCTTCTAATTGTAAGTGATGATGTACCCAAAGGTGTGCTTCCTACATGAAGAGGAAGATGCCAGGATATTGAAACAAGAACAAAGTGAAAATGGATAACTGAATATTGATGGGAAATGTAAGGCTTTTAAATATTTGCACCTGCTTGTGACTTGCCCTGCATTCCTCATTTAACCCCTGATGCCATAAATGTGGGTATCAATCCTTTATCCTTCATCAAGGTAAAATTGTAAAGATGCATTTGGATTTACTCATAGTATACTTTGGACTGCTTAGAAATGAGTTCCTGTGAAGGAGGCTTTATTAGTGTCCCATCATGATAATTAGCTGAGAAATATTCAGCTATCACCAGGTTTATGCATGTAGGAACATACAAGTAGCTGTTTCTGTCTGGTTTCTATGTAGTAACATACAATAAATGCGCCATTCCATCTTGGCGTGGCTTGGTCACTCAATTTTATATTGCTGTGAACATTCCATTCCATTGTCCACATATACCAGTCTTCCCATTTCCCATAGATGAAATCTTAGTTGTTAAAAAGTTCTAGTGCTCCTGAATAAAGGTGCTTTCAAACATCCTTGTGCAGGTTGATGTGTGACCATAAGTTTTTGTCTCACTTCAGAGGATAAAAAATAGAAGTCATACTTTCTCCACTCTATGGGTAGAATAAGTTCAGTTCTATACCAAACATGAAATCACAATGCAAAGTTTTTGTTTTAAATCTCCACCAGGAACAGACATTTCCTGTTGTTTCATGGCCTGGTATTCTAAGACTTTTGTATTTTTCCAAATTTTAGTAGGAATGTACTGGTACATTATTGCTTCAATTTGCAGCTGCCTGGCAGTACATATTGTCAAGCATCTTATTAGAGGCTTATTTCCCACTTGTATGTCTTTTTTGCTGAAACGCCATATCCAGCCTTCAACACACTTCCTAACTGCTTGTTTTGGTCTCACTGGTTTTTAAGCATTCTTTGTGTCTTGAACAAAACAGTCCTCTATCAGATATGCTTTTATGATTTGCCATCTATGTGTCTTTTCTTCTCATTCTTTTGAAATCATGATAGGTTCTGTCCTTTAGCCTACATTAATTTTCAAACTGCTTGTAATAACCAAATCATTATTTGCATTAATAATTATGATACATGTAAATTCTTTTTGTTGTGTTTAGACAGAATTTGATAATTCATCAAATACTAATTTATGAATAAAGATCTTATATCCATATTCTAAATAGGGATAAAATATAATTGAAATATATTGAAAGTTTGCTAGATTTCTAAAACCAGGTACTTTACAAAAAAATTAGAGAAATAATGAATAATTTGTGATAGTTCTCTGCCTCCAGAGACGTAACTTCAACTATAAAAGTATCAATAATTTTTTAAAAAAAATAGGGGGTCATAGCTAGGTGAGTAGATAAAGTACTTATGAAGCATGCATAGAGTCCCCAGCATTTCATAAGCCATGTATGTGACACACCCTTAAGTTCAGCACTAGAGACTTAGAGAAAGGAAGATCAGAAAGTTTCTTCCTTGGCTAGATAGTGAATTTGAAGCCAGCCTGGGACACATAGACCTTATATATATTTAAATACTATCCCACTCAGACTAACTAGTTTTGCCTGTTTATGCATGGTAGTGGGGTCATCTAGTAGAATGTGGGCAAACTACCAATGACCTCTGTCCCAAACAAAATCATCCCTCCTCCTCAGGGGGCCATTATCTGCTTAGCTCCTTAGCTACAGGTTGGATCTCATGAGCTAGTCCCCCTTCATGTTGACATTTTGAGTGTTTAGATCTTGTGAAATCCTTTTTTTGGTGTCCAAAGCTAGAATAAATTCATTCCCACTGTAGTTTTTCACAGTACTTGTTAATCCCAAAGATAGGAAGAGAAAGACTACTGACCCAAATCATCCTGCCAAATTAATTAAAGCAAGCAATTCATTTAAGCAAGCTTTTGTATTTGTGTTCTGCAGTTACCTCCCCCCCCCCGCGAGCATTGAACATAAGGAAGGCAAGGTCTTAATAGTTCAGAAGTAGGGGTTTCCAAATGGGGGATTTGGAGGTCAAAATGTTCAGGGTTACAGGAGCAGAGCATAAACTTAAGTTAGTATAACAAACTCCTGATACAAAGACATGACCACAATGCGGTCATAACAACATAGTCATAGCAAGGTAGAAATAACAACGTTTGAAACAAAGATTGTTATAAACAACTTTTTGAAACAAAGACATGGTTGCCATTTCCTAGAACAAGCTGTACAGAAACATTTGTTGTTAAGGTTATAAGTGGGGCATAGTTCAGTTCTTGAGAAATAGATTCAATTATAATCAGGAATAAGTCTACTTTGTCTTTACAATAAGATGTCTTTTAAATCTCCTCATACTATGGCTCTTACATTCCTTCTTCCCACCTCTTCTAGGATGTTCCCTGAGACATGCAGCTGAGGAGACTTCTTATAAGTGTCCCATTTACTTACCACTCAGTCACTTATTTTCAGCACATTGACTAATTAGAAGTCTCTGCATTAACAGTTGCCCACTGAAAAAAGATTCATCTCTGACCAAAGCTGAGAGCACCACAGATCCATGGGTATAAACCTACTATTTAGAAAGTTTTCCAGTGTGGCCATTTAGCAAAACAATACGTGTAACTCCCCACCACCATACCCAGGGTCTATAACCTCCCAGCCATAGTATTTTTTTTTTTTAATTTTTACCATGTTTACTATATCAGAAGGAAAATTCACCCTGTGGAGCAGGTTTCAAATTCAATAAGATTGGTTTGGTTAGCCAACAACATCTTATAAATATCTATAAACTTTGAAACTGAATTGTAAGCTATAAAACATCAAAATTTAAGGAAAAAATAGTTTCAAATTTCCCTTGTCTGCAAAAAAGCTTGAAGCTGAAGGGTTATTGATAGCAGTTACCCACATCAACCCTGTTTATAAACAGAATTTTTGCACATTTTCCTCAAATTATCCTTTCCACTGTGATTTTTCACTTAAGAAGATTTGGAGGATTGTTATTATAAAAAGTATTTTAAAGTGTTTGCCTTACAAGTAAAAGTTGACATAAATATGATAAAGGATTAATTAATACCTATTTTTATTTAAAACTCAATATGGTACCCATATTATGTGCTTGACAACTTGCCAAGAAAATAATAAATAATATTCTCATTTATTCTTTAAGAATTTCATACATTTTATTATATACACCCCCTCTACTGAGATTCTCTCCCAATCCCCTGTCTCTTACCTCTCTTCATATTTCTCTTTTCCTTAACAAAATATAATCTTTTTTGTGTTGGCTAACTACACTTTTGGATGGGGCCTGCCTTAAAATGTGAGCAATATATCATGTCACTCCACTGAAGAAAACTGATCTTTCTCTTCCTGCAACAATCCAATGCCAATAGCTCCTTGGCTATGGGTGGCACTGTGTGTCTGCTTCCCCTCCTTCATGCTGGAATTTTGTCTGAATTTGCTAAGAACATTTAATAAGCAAGCTTATACTGATTTTGACTTTATTTTGATAAACAGAACTTGGCATTTGTAGCAGCTCAAATTTGACATCTGCAGTTATATGAATATTTTTCTTGCATCCTAAATCTATCTTGAGGTGATAGCTGATTTGTGAGACTAGCATTAAGTTAAAATATTGCAATAAGTATTTGAGTTCTTTGTTGTTCATTTCACAGATCTTTATACGAAGACCTCATATGTCAGTAGTCAATGTTTTATAAAGAAAAGAAGAAAAATAAAATAAGCCATTCTAATAATCATATATCTAATAATCATAATCAGCATTCAATCTGTTTAGTTATCATCCCAAGTGGTCATGATTTTTGAATAGTTTATAATAATTTTTTGATAACAGTAAAAGATATTTGAAATCAAAAGTTGCCATCAATAACAATTCAAGGCTCAGAGTCTAAGCCATCTTGAATTTCTGATATTGTTTTCTTTGATGAATACTTTTATAAATGTTTTAAATGAACTTAATACAGAATCACTCATTGAGCAAATTTTTAATAAATCTTAATTTACCTTTCATTGACTATATCTTGATAATAGTTTTTCTGGTTTCTAGTGTGAGCTGAGTAAAGCTCATTCTGTGCTGGCTCAGTGAAGCTATCTAATCTTTGTCTTATTACATAATCTCTGCTAGTATTTTTTAAGGTTTCCTATCCATTTCGACTCAGTTATAACTATGATATTGGCTCAGAGTCTACATTTCCCTTTTATTTAGTTTTTACTCTTTTAACACAGGATGGCCTTTAACTCATAATCCTCTTTCTTGGATTCCAAGGTACTAGAATTTCAGGCATGTGCCACCACATGCAATTTCACTTTCTTGTTTATTACTGTGGTTTGTAGAGGTGGATATTTCTTCCATTCTCTTTGTTATAACCTGAAAGTATTAAAATCTACAAGTTTTGCTTACTGTCTTTTACTTACTAATTAGTGTGTGTGCATAAATGCATATGCAATAGGCTGGTACCATGACAACCGTGTGGAGGGAGAGGACACCATGCAGGTATCAGCCCTCTCCTACCACCATGTAGATTTCCAGGATCGTTCAGGTTGTCAGGCTTGGCAAAAAATGCCATTATCCACTGAGGCATCTCATCTGCCCATAGCCACAGTTTTAAATGTGTGGCACCAGGGCCTGCTGAGTCTTAATGGAGAGGATTTGGCAGAAAAATGATCCCTGACTGAACCCCCAGGTTGCCTATTAACACCTGCCATTACCTGCCATCTAAATGTAAGCTAAATAATCTTCCCAATTTGTAGTTTGGCAAAATGCCACCACAGCAGATGGACAAGACTGTATGTAACTGGAAATTATGCATATACGTTTAATATGTGGACTGTGCACATAATTCCTTTCTAGGAACAGCCAAACATCCTTCTGCTCCCAGCTTTTGTGTGTGTGTACTGTTTACACCATATGCCAGCACAGTGAGGGGGTCTTAACTGAGAGGCAAAAGGGAACAATCATACATTTCATGGAAACTGTTTCATAGAGTGAATTTATCTCATTCAGGGGAAGGAACATATTCAAAGTGTTGTGAGTATACATAAGATTATTTCAAGTAATATATTTCCAAAACCAATTTTGGTATTTAAAAAAAGGCAAAACATTTTAGAAATGATAGAGAGAAAGAACTGTGTTACTTTCAACCAGAACACCCTTAAGCTTTTAGATGTCTATTTTTTCCTCATATCTCCTCACATTCATGCAAAAAAGCAACGTATTCAGTGCCACCATAATTCTCTGTACTAATGAAATTGTTCTATTCTCTGTCTCAAAATGGTTCTCATGTTTGCCTACATCCTTGAGTCTTTCCTAGCTTCCTATTAACTGGGGCATTAAACAAGTTATATTTTTTTCTTTAAATTCAAAGTACTGCATTTCCAGTTATTGGTAGTGAGTCTAATATTCAGCCTTCTATAGCCATTTTAAAGTAGGAAAATGTCAGTCACACTGATTCAGCCACAGTACAGAGTATGGTGAATGGAACACCTTCCATCAGCTCTAATACAAATGAGTTTGTCAAAGCTCTCAGCTCTGTGACTTTGGGAACTCGATTTTGTCAGATTTCTATATTTCCACTTGAGTCCTTGAAGAAGTGAATGCTAAAGTGGATTAAACATGGAGGTATTTTATTCGAGAAAGTGCTCTTGTGACAAAGTCAAATTAGTTCTGGGAAATAAGGAGGGATCTCCCAGACAATATCTGAAACGAAGGAAAGAGAAATGTGAGTTTCTGGACTTCTTTGATGTGCTAAATTAAAAAAAAAAAAAACAAGTTCAGCAATACCAAAAAGGAGTACTCAAAATACAAGAATCCAGTGTCTTCTTGGAATAGACTTAATTTAGCATTAGGGGCTGCGAGAAACTTTAGCAACATGGCCTCGAGGATGTACTATTTCAGAAGGTGACATCTGCAGCTCACAGTCAGTTACACTTGTAATTTCATGTCTCCCTTCTCTTGGTCACCATAAGCCTGGAAAGTGATTAATCTCTTAAAGAGAACATTTCCCACTGAGTCTACAAGGAATCGGCTCATATATTGTCAATAGTGGCTTTACTTACATTAAGAATTATTCTTCGTGGTAAAATATTCATCTAACCAAGATTGCTAATCTTTCCTAGTTAATAGAATTTTCCAAAGCAGCCAAATAGCCACGACACTGAGTTAGTGAAATCACACATTAAACAGAGATTCAGTAAATGTCTCAAACTATTTGATACCTAGATATTTTATTCAGGTGTATTGAATTCCATCTGAGATGGCACCTGACACAAGAAATAACTGATAGCATGTAGATCCAACTATCATCCAGATGTGTGGAGAATGGATGATGGATGTTTAAGCTCAGCTCTCACATCCTATGCTGACAAACCATTGCTGATCTTGGAACCCTTAGATCAAATCAACACAAGATTCTCAATGGCTTTGAATACCAGTTCATTATCTTTTATCCTAAGAGAAACAGATTTCTGAGATTTGCAGGTAATGTTTCTGGTCTCTACCTGTCTGACCAGGAGAAGAGAGCTCTGAATGGCTCTCCAGCATCTCAGAAAGGCTGGCAGAAAGGGCAGAGTGACTGGAATCTCCCCACATGTTCTACCTTCCATAAACTGAGTTAGACTTCCCTACCTTGTGATACAAGTTTTCCCAATGCCAAAACACGCAAGTTGCAATATGCAAGCACTTTCAAGTCACTTTAGCTATGTTTTGTACTTAGCACAAAAGTTCCACACAGCCAAGGCCAGGTGAAGGTTACTAGAACTTTCAGAGGCATGGATCCAGGAAGTCCTGAACAAACTGGTAGCTATTCGATCATATCTGCCTGCTATGGAACAATGCCTGTCTATCCTTTTTAAATCTGTTGTGGGATGTCCTTCTGTATATGTGCTAAATTAATCCATAAGAAATTTGGGCAAATATGGATTTACCTCAGAGAAAAAGCTTCAGATACAGCATTATAATCAACAATATTACATGTGAAGATTATGGGATTCATAGTCCATTTTGATGGTTGGCCAGGAACAAGCAAGCCGCCTCCTCCAACAAATTCCAGCAGCAGTGGCAATATTCTGCATTCTTGATCCTAGTAAAATAATAGACATGTTTTTGCCCTATATTTTAGTTGGGGTGTGAATATGAAAATTGGGAGGTTAAAATGGAGTAATATATGATCTGTTAGAAACTGCAGTCTTCACTGTATAGCTCTTCTGTCAGCTGTGGTAAACCCACCATCACTATAATAAGGTGCTGAAGAGGGTAAACATGAAAGCAGTATGTCAAAATGAGAAAATAAGTACTTTGGCATGAGTAGTCCTTTGGTCGTTATCAAGACAGTTTCTGGAGCATGAGGAAAAGCTGTGTGTTAAGAATCCCGCAGACCTTGAAAATCAGTTGTGTGTGGCTGACTCCAGTTTCTTTATTTTAATTCATTTAACACATACATTCATTTTATACTGAGCAAAATGAGCATAGTTTACTGATAACACTGGATTTTTATTTCAAGGATGGGCCTCGTATGTCATTTCTGTTGACTCAACCTCTACAAAAGTTTTCAGTTTTAGGATATAGACTTTCCTCCAATGTTAGATAATAGCATAGGTGGATATCACATAAATACTTGTTAAAGAAAAATATCATGATTGGCAATTTGGCGCAAATAACCAACTACTCTGTTTTATATTGTTCCACAAGGGTGTGTATATGTGTGTCTCTGTGTTTATCTGTTTCTGTGCCTAAGTGTTTCTGTGTCTCTGTATGTGTGTATGTGTATTAGATGAGGAAATAATTAAAACTAGCACTTTTTATTAAAGGTCAAATCCATCTATAATGACTCAGATCTATTTTTTAGCTCTTTGTAAATGACTAACTGAAGGATAATGGCAGGTGTGTCACCCAAGTCTCTGGTTGTGACTGTAACATTTGATTACATTTTGACTTTGACTTTATGTGGATAAGATACATAAGAAAGTTCCTTGATTTGAAGATGTTGTAGGCCAGGTTATTTGGTGGGATTCCAGAACTTTCTGTGTCTGAAACAAAGCCTGGTGCTGTACATCATTTTAATGAATTTAAGACAATCTCACCTGCTCTGGATCTTGGGACTGTCCCCTCTTGGATTGTAACTCAGGAACTGTTTGAATAGCATGCACTCATATTCTACATATATTCACCCAAGTGCAGTCTATTTTCCATAATATTGATGTTGACAGTTCTAGCTAAGGTACCTTTCAGTGTACTAATATGCTCTGCTATTTCCCTTCTTCAGATAAACCCTAAAATGATAGTTAAGAGAATTGAATCCATTGCCATGAAGAGTACTTTCTTGATGAAAGGATCGTCTTCATTTTCACTATACAATAAGAGACTTGAAGAGATTTGCATCTACTTTAGCATCATTTACGGTGTTCTATGCATAAGAATCAGGAAACAGACACAGTTGTTTTGTTCCTTTGTTACACATAGAATCCAGGATGTTCTCAGATAGTCCTTGAATTCTCGGGGAACATCCTTTCCTACCTCAGGCTCGTAAGTACCAGGTTCAGCACTTTGAAGCAAGGCATGCAGACAGTCTCTGCTCTGGCCCCACAACGTTGTTGTCTTGATTTATTTTCTTCAGTTTTGAAACACTGGTGACAGAACTTGGGGTCCCTCACATGCTATATGAATATTCTGTCACTGGATTGAATCTTCAGTCCTCTTCTTATTGTTCGGACTGTGTGTTTCAGGGCTAAGAAGCCAACGTCTGATAGTAATTCATCATGCCTGTTTTGTTTTCCTTCTAGGACTACAATGATGAAATTCGCCAAGAGCAGCTCCGGGAGTTGTCTTACTTAAATGGCTCTGAAGAGTCTGGCCGTGGCCGAGGTCTTAGAGGCAGAGGAATAAGAATTACTCCCATAGCTCCTTCAAGGTACCTGAGTTCTCACTCTTAGTGAACAGCAAATGATGACTTCAGGCTTCTGCTCTGTGTCAAAATTCCAAAGAGAACTAAACAATTCATTAACACTCACATTATAATATGACAGTAAGTCTGGATGCTTAAATAGTACAAAACACAACAACCTCATCAATACATCATAACAAAACAGTAAGAATGGATGGTTAGATAGCATATAAGAGATGGCACACATTAATTCATCACATTTTTTGAACTTGAGATAAGTACTTTTTATAAACTGAGGAACAAAAGTTGGGTGGGCCAAGGTAGCCCACACCTTTAATCCCAGTACTGAAGAGATGGAGAAAAGTGGATCTCTGTGAGTTCAATACCAGCCTGATCTCCATGGTGATTTCGAGGCCAGCCATGGAGCTAGCTTTAGAAACAAAACAACAACAAAAGTAAGGAAGAATATTAAAATGTTACCTACAATAATAGATACATCCTGACTGCAGAATTCATGAATTTGAACACTTAACAACTATCCTTACGAAATAAGGTGGGAACCTGAGATTCTCTGCTTCCCTGTTCTGTCCCCAGGATTAGGTTACAGAGGTTACATAGTCCTTTGCTTTTTTAAAACCAGAAAATCTTTGCATGATAGAAAACTACATATTTTATCTATGCCATATATGGTTCTTAAAGGGATATAATATTGTCAGTTGACATAAAACGAATTGGATATATCTCCATCACGTAAGAAAACAAGAAACTCACTTTGGCATCTCTAGTAGCATAGCTATATAAAGTTCATGCATATATTTGGCTTTGCAAAATCCTTGATGATAATTTTTTGGTTTTGTAGGATTCTGAATGAATTTTTTAAGCTTTAAATAGAAAATATTAATTTTCCAAAAGGCAAAGATGCATGCATACTATAATACCCAAATCAGAGACCAAATAGCAGAGAACTCAGACTAACATTCCTGAACATCTATTTCAGAGGCACAAAACAAACATCAAAAAGTAAAGCATAGTGAGAAGTCTGGGGTCCCAGTATCAAATGCCTTCCAAGGATTCTGTAGCTGTTACTGTCTTGGGTTTTCTTTTTCTTACTTCCCCACAAGTTCAACAGCTTTGCCCACCTTGCTGCCCATTTATATTCTGGTGCCATATACTCAGTCTGGCCTCTCATCAGCTGTCTTAAAGCAGAGTCTTCCCAATCATAGCCCAGAACTAGTAAAACCAGGAGCCAAAATCAAGCTTTTTCTGTTTAAAAGTTATATCACACACACACACACACACACATACACACCTCACAATCCTCACGCACAAGCTGCGTAATCCATTTACTCATTTACTTTCTTCTCTGTATAGCTGGCTAATATTTGTAAAGGACACTATGAATAATGTCTCATCTGTCATGATAAATGCATAAGACAAGCTAAAGTATTCTGCAGTTTCTGCCCCAAACACTTCAATCATTATCAATACACCACCATTTTTTTTCCATTTAATATTTTAAAACCTTGCTTATTTTTCAGAAAATAATTAAGGATTCCAAAATGGAATATTCAGCAGTTAGCATTATACATGAATCAATGTAGAAGTTTTGTGACAATTACATCTACCTGAAGGAAAAGACCCAAAATTTTTCCAGAGCTTTTTTTCATACTTCATCCCAAAAACTAAAAAGTAAACATTGTACTAATTTGCCAGGTCATACCCTTATTGATACAAGATGCAACACTTTACATGAGACAAGTCTTTTATAAAACTTGCATTTCTAGTCTGATTTTGTTTGATTCCAAAGTAGCATCCTTGCAAATCATCTTAAATAGGTTAATCTAGAGTCTGAACAAAAAACCCTCAGAAATTTGTGGTACAGAAATGTTATTTTAACTGTTTTAGCGGTTTAGCAGGTAAACATTAACTATATATCTCATACACCAAACAAAGCAACATTTCTTCAGTATTCCTTGAGAATCTAACTACTTAAAATAAATTACTTATCTTATTATGATATTTTAAAAGCTTCATAGTAATAGACTTTGTTCTATTACTAACATAGGGAGCTAGAACTTGATGGAAACTTAAAGGAGAAATGTTTCTTTTGGCTCAGAATATTTGCCAAATCTGCATGGACTTAAACTTTGGAGAATCTTTATTCTAAAGTTTTAATTTGTTTCTTAATCAAAAAAAATAACAGAACACTATTAACTTTAAGGGAAGAGTTTGGATGATTCTGGGGACAACATTAGAGGTAACATAGAACTAGTAGAGCTTTTAAAGGGGTGGAACTGTAACTACATTTTAGAAAGGATATTAGAAATTGGTGTGACGATAAGAGTTTGAGCAATTAGCTGTGTTCAAGGCTAAGAAGTGGTGAAAGAGCCTGAATCACGATTGGGGAAACATGAAGTCAAGCATGTGACCTGAGGCTGGCAGAAATGAACAGCACTTGAAATACAGAAAGACAGAATAGAGAAAAGAATAAAAGTCCAAAGAAACATTTTCCAGATAATAGTTTGGAGATGTCTTAAATATAACTCAGGAGACACAGGGTCATGGGAACTATAAGAGAAACCTGGTAGGCTGTGGGCTTGGCAGGCTCAGCCAAGTATCTTCCCAGAGTGCTGAAAACAAGAACTAAAGAGATGACATTTGGTTCATAAATGAAAATGAAGAGAAGATTAAATGCAGAAAATGTTCTTTGAAGAAGTTAGAAACTAAAAGAATACTTCAAGTATCCTAAAAGAGATGTTTTAGGTTGAATGGGAGAAGGCAATGGTGTTAATACTGCCAGGAAATGACAGGACATATCAGAGGGAATGAGACACTCTGGAAGAAGTTTTGCTAAGATTTGGGTCTAAGAGTTAGTTCAAGAAGAAATGAAAAATCAGAATCAATATGAGCATGACATAATTGTAAAGCAGAAATATTATATAGATTTAGAAATCTAGGTACCTCTCAATCTGAAATACATTATTTTAGGTCTAGGTAATTGAAATATTTACCTACCATTATTCATTGACATAGCCAGCACATGTACATTTTGATAACATTAAAATGCTAAACTAAACAGGAATTATTACCCTAGTCGTCAGACCTAGGAGTATGTTGGACACTTGGAGACTGTATTAGTGACATGTCTCGTCATAAGCTAATACTCAACAAGAAGCAATTCAACAGAGGAAAGAAAGGTTTATTTGGCTCAAAGTTTGAAGGGGATATGTTTATTATATTTGGAAAGTCCCTGTGGAAGATGGCGCACTGTGATGGGGACCTGTGACTGGGAGAGCTTTGCTCTTTGTGTGTCCACAGATAACTAATTCTTCCAGTAAGGCTTCACATCATACAGATTCTATAACCTCCCAACACATCACTAAGAGCTGAGCACCATGTATTCACACGTTTCACATGCAGACAACAACTCGCGAGCTCTGTGAAGGCGAATGGCACTTAATAGGTATCTTTATGTCATCTGATAATATTAGATTGTCTTCCCAGCCATTGTACTTGCAACTGGCACTGCAGGTTTGGGTCCTATATGGACTTGGCTCTAGGCTAGTGTTATGTATAGTCTCTACTCATAAGCTGGGTAAGCCAAGAATTCACTCCCAAGACTCATTTTCTGTTGACCGAGGAAGATTCTGTCCTGCCTGATCCTACAGCCATTCTGCCCCAAAGAAACACAGAGAGGCCTATATTAATTATAAACTAATTGGCCTATTAGCTCAGGCTTCTTATTAACTCTTATAACTTATATTAGCCCATAATTCTTGTCTGTGTTAGCCACGTGGCTTGGTATTTTTTTTTTTTTGATAGGCACTCACATCTTGTTTCCTCCGTGTCTGGACGATGGCTGCAGACTGAATCTTTCCTCTTTCCAGAATTCTCCTGTTCTCATTGCCCTGCCTCTACTTCCTGCCTGGTTGCCTCACCTATACTTCTTGCCTAGCTACTGGCCAATCAGCATTTTATTAAACAAGTACTAGAAACAAATCTTTGCAGAGTAAAACCATTGTCCCACAGCACTCCCCCACCTTTTTTTTCTTTTTCAATCAAATCTTGCTTGTTTAGCTTTCTTCCTGACCATTATCCATACAACTCGTAACCAACACTCTAAACAAAGAAAAACATCCATAATCAATTTTTGGGAATGCGGGCATAGTTTTCCAGGATACTTCATGCTAATTGGGGGTGCTGATCTTACAGGGACCTAAAGAAAATTTAGAATTACGGTCAAGTCCTGACTAGAAAATTCTGTGAGGCTTGGTTATCTCAGCTAGCAGTCTTGAAACTGTTCTGGATGTAAAATTCAAAGCAAACTCCAACAGAGGTCCTCTGAAATGTTGGGTCATCTGGGCCATCCACTCCTATCGAAGATTTCTCAGGGGGTCTTCCTTGATTAAATCTGATTTTTCTTAGCCCAGAATGAATCCACAACCTCTCATTTCCTGTGGAAACAAAAGTAAAACATCTTCTCCAAAGTAATATATGTTTTGACTTAAATTTTGAAGTCAAGGGATTTTAAAAATATATATATTGGATTAATCCATCAGCATTTATAATCAAATATCTTTTAGCAGCTTTTGCTCCTTTCTCAGCCATCAAACAATTTAAAGACAATACAATAACATACAGTATCCAGGCTTTCTGTGTATTTTTCATCTTTACATGGCTTTATATTAAACTCTATTTCTTTTGTTTTTATTTTGAATTTTTGAGACAAAGTTCTTCTGTGTATCTTTGGCTGTCCTGGAACTCACTTTGTAGATTTAGGCTGTCCTTGAACTCACAGAAATCTGCCTGCCTCTGTCTCCCAAGTGCTGGGATTAAAGGTGTGTGCCACCATACCCAACTACTCTCTTTCTTACGTTTTTTATTTTAAGGAATTTATCCTTTTTCTTTCCTCTCCCAAGCCTACATATATTTTTAAACACACTGTAAACTGTTTAGGGATTTTATTGTCTTTGAATCTCTCTTTACTGTATCTCTCTCTCTTTTTTTGACCACATGAGTCTTTAATTTTCTAAGTAATATGACTAGGAGTAAAGCCGTGCTTTTGATGGCTGGATCCAATCCATTCCTTAGCTTTCTGAGATCTTAGCTTCAAGGCAGAGGTACTGGCTTGTTTATTGCCACAACTCTATGTAGTTTCAAGGTCCCTGACACCACCAAGAAGCATGCTGTAGGCAATTCATAAACACCATTTAAGTGTTTGGTGGCAGGGCCTCCTAAAAGAGCAGCAAGATTTCGCAGTTAAAGCTGAGTTAGGAAGCCTCTCTTAAATGAGATGTGCTTATCTCTAGCAAAGAGCCCATCCGAGAAAGTGCTATCAATAAGCCATGATTAACTCTATTCTTTTCTGTCTAGAATTACTTCCCAAGCTCTCTCAGGCTTTATGTGGATGCAGTTGTCCACACATTGTTGACTAAGGTTTCTGTCCTGCCTGATTCTGTAGCCATTCGCCCCAAAAAACACACAGAGGCCTACATTAATTATAAACTGATTGGCCTATTACTTCAGGCTTCTATTAATTCTTATAACTTATATTATAAGAATTATAACTGTAATTCTGCTCTGTGTTAGCCATGTGGCTTGGTGCCTTTTCTGGCGAGGCACTCACAACTTGTTTCCTCTGTGTTTGGATGATGGCTGCAGACTGAATCTTTCCTCTTCCCAGAATTCTCCTGTTCTCATTGTCCCGCCTCTACTTCCTGCCTGGTTGCCCTGCCTATATTTCCTGCCTGGCTACTTGCCAATCAGCATTTTATTGAACAAGTACAAGAAACAAATCTTTACAGTGTAAAATCATTGTCCCACAACAATTTTCTTCCAGGATGACAGAGCCAGTTGATGGCTGTTCAGAGCAGTTTAACCCATGCCTCCATTGATGGCACAGCTGAACTCTATGATCATTGACATCCCAACGATCATCATTTTTCTCAAAGCTTAACATTCCTGCTGATAGCAATGCTTTCTAGAGGTCAACTTTTAGACAATGGAAAGTGAAATGACCATGTATTTGTCTAAAGATTTCAGATGAACATCCTTTCTAAATGTTTCAGAATGTCAGAAAAATGGCTGCATCCTTTGATCTCATGCTTTTGTTCAGATCACTTTTGTTTTAAGTATGTGGTAGAAAGCATTCATTAGGCCTTCTCATGGATGAGCACTAATTCAGCAGCCCTGAAGTTACCCAGTGAAAATCTGCCAGTGACTTCGCTATCTCGGAAGATAATAGTGTGATGTGAAACTCAAGCTACTGTAACTGCACAGTGGCCTCACTCTGGCCAGAATGTCACATTTTATTGACTTTTTAAAAAATATGACCACACTGGAGATCACTGTCAACAACTCCCAACATGGAGATAGTCTACACCTACACACACACACACACACACACACACACACACACATGTAGCCAACATACTACCTCTCAGAAAATGGTCTGGCTTGTTCTTTTAATGTCTGGAATATAATCAAGAAAGACTTTAGTTTTCTGTTTCCATTTCTTTTATCTCCTTTTTAAATTATATAATAGAAAATATCAAAATATATATCATGGCTTTCGTTAAATCATAATATTTTAAAAATATGTTTTAATGTAACTCAAAGCACTTTATGTATTATATAATATCTATCAGAAAGAGAGACCTATTTGTGTAGATGCAGTGAGCTGAACACATAATTTCTTGTCTTTCTTTTCTTCTATCTACTTGTCTCTTATTTCTCATAGGGGCCGTGGGGGTGCTGTTCCTCCACCACCACCACCTGGACGTGGTGTTCTTACCCCTCGGGGGACCACTGTTACCCGTGGAGCTCTTCCAGTGCCCCCAATAGCGAGAGGTGTCCCTACACCTCGTTCCAGAGGGACAGCAGCTGTACCAGGATACAGAGCACCCCCACCTCCAGCCCATGAGGCTTATGAAGATTATGTAAGTACCCCAAAGAAATTTGTACTGAGGAAAGGTTAAATTTACTGGTTCAGATATTAAACTCCATTCCATGAAAGTGGAAGGTAATGTCAGTTGCAGGGTACAAATATCATTTACAACAGAAGTTAAGCCATAGATTTACATGTGAACACTTAGGAAAAAAAATTCATTGCATCAATGTCATCATTGCAGTTCATATGACATCAATACCTTGTGTTTCAAGAATCAACTCTGCCTAGGTGTTCCTATCTTTACAAATTTGGATAAGCTTTCAAATTGGAAATAGTTATACATTATTGCAAGTGTGGTATAAGTTATTGTATGGTCATAGAATTCACTTGAAACCTAATAAATATTAGGGAAAAATGAATAAATATGAGCATCAATGTATACACTGTATAAACAGATGGATAGCTTCCCATTTTCATGACTTTCACTTTCATTGGCCATTTGAAAGATATGTGATTGTCATCCAGAATTCAAATGTGTCGTGTAAACAGGAAATGTAGTGACTCTAAGTACCCTCCTCCCATTTTCATCTGTCTCCAGAATTTTATCCTTGCAGAGAACCCAGCAGTGTCTACTCCACCACCTCTGTCAAAGGTCCCACAGACAACCAAATATTCTATTCCACCAAAGTGCCTCCTGAGGCACACATGAGAATATTGGGCTTAATTACAGCACATGGTGAGGTGTTACTAGTAGGGTCAGTGGTGACTCTAGAGCAATTACACTGGAAAGTCTTCATCCAGCATGGATGGTGGCTTCCCTGTAGCTCCATAAGTGGGGTCTCTTTCACCAAATCATCTCCAGTTGTGGAATCCAGTTCACCACCCCTAAATCCACATGAAATTAGGGCAGAATTGCATATGATTGACTTAGAGAAGTGAGTGGATATTCAGGTAAGCACCCAATAGCCCTTCCTCCCTCTCCTCCTGTGAGAAAATGTCAGCACTCAACATACCCAGGTGTGGTTGTCTTTGTATAAAGACACAGCTGCTCTTACGAAGATGTTAGTTACTGTGCTCAGGGGATAATGCTGTGCAACATGAACCCTCTGTTATGTCCAGATCATCTAGTATCTTCTAGAATCTTTTTACTTTGCTTAGAAAAGTCACTAGTCCAGGAGTCACTGTGTTATGTAGTCTCTTTGTCTGCTTCTGCTGTATTATGAAGCTTGGAAAGAGAATTTCTTGCTCATGTCCTGTGATTTTGTAATCTCAGGAATCTACCATAATGATCCAAACCAGATCATCATGCAATAAAAAGGATTGTTGTTGGGGTTGGGACTATGGCTCAGTGGTAAAGAGCACTTACTGCTCTTGCAGAGGACCTGGGTTTGATTCCTTGAATCCATTACACTTTACAAGTCTCTGTAATTTTGGTTCCAGTGGGATCTGATGCTCCCTTCTGCTCTCTTCTGTGTTGTACCTATACATACATGCAAACAAGCATTCATAAACATAAAATAAAAGTAAGTAGATACATTTCAAAGTACATTACAAAAAGCATGTGTGTCTTTAATTGCTCCACTATTCTCACCCTGTAATCTAAGCATTTATTTCATTCTGCCAACAAATGTCCTCCTCTTAAATGCCTTCTGCAAATCATTGCTCATTAAGTTGAAACCCTTCAATAATAATTGCTCTCATGTACTGGGCTCTAAAATCATATAAATCATTATACACTATATGCTAGCTAATTACCAGTCAAGGCTTCATCCAAAAATAAAGTGATCATGGTTGGTAGGTTCCACTCAAGAAGATACTAATGCTTAACGCTGGGTGCATGTTTTTTTTTTTTAACAGAAAACACTGACAAATGTCTTAAGGACTGAAGGAAGATTAAATAAGGACATTCTACTAGAACTGACAAAATATGTTCATCTGTAGTATCTCTCATATACCAGATACTGATATTTACAAACTCAGACATTAACAGAAAGTCAGAAAACAGAACTCAACTTGTAATTAAGATGACACAAAGTTTAGTCAGAAAACTGACACCTCTTACCTGAGATGGATTATTTACAAAATAAGTCCTTACTACACGAGTGAACTAAAAGGAGGTGGAAGATGCGAAAACTTTTCATGTTTAAAACAGTTTGGAGCCCCACAGTTGTGTGTGTTGTCACTATTGTGTGTCGTTGTATGTATTTGTCAGTCAGGTCATTCAAACATTTAAAGTGAGGGATGGGTAGTTTATTCAGTGAGTCACGAATTGCTGTGTAAGCTGAGGGTACCTCTCAGGTACACACATGAAAGTTTGTGTGTGTGGTGCTGCACATCTTTAGCTTAAAAGCTGAAAGGTAGGGCCTGGCAGCTGCTGGTGCTTGCTGACCAGCCACTCTATGTAACAGTAAGCTCCAGATCTAGTGAGAGACCCTGCCTCAAAATTAGCATGGAGAACAATAGAGGATGATACATAAGGTCAACTTCTGTCCTCTACATGTTCATCCAAGGACGAGTGAACCCACATATACATGCATATGTCACACATACACATTCACATACACATATTAACATGCTTACCAACATGCACACACTCACACCCACACCCACTCTCACACACACACTTACACACACAGAGACACACACACCCTCTGCCTGCACCCCGCTCCACATTCCCCCATCCACTCCTCCATCTCCAGATAAGGTAAGGCCTCCCGTGGGAATTAACAAAGCATGTCGCATCAACCTGAGACAGGATCAAGATCTACCTCCCCCTCCCCCCGCACCAAAGCTGAACAAGGCATCCCACCATAGGGAATAAGCTCCAAAGAACCTGCCCATGCATCTGGGACAGGTCCTAGTCCCACTGCTTTGGGCCTCACAAAAGACCAAACTACACAACTGACACCCAGATTCAGAGGACCAAAGTCGGTCCCATGCTGGCTCCCCAGCTGTGGATTCAGAATTGGTGAGCTTCCACAGGCATGGGTCAGCTGTCTCTGTGGGTTTCCCCATCATGATCTTGACCACCACCCCACCCCCTTGCTCATACAGTTCCTCCATCTTCTCCTCAACCGAACTTCCGGTCCTTGACCCAGTACTTGGCTGTGGATCTCCGCTTCTGCTTCTGTCAGTTACTGGACGAAGGCTCCATGTTAGCTACATTTGTATACTGTTGGTTCTTCTTAGTTCATGGAAATCAGAACATGAGTCCTGAAATACATAAATAAGTCATGCAGGAACACTGTGAGTCATTACAGCATCCCACTTTGACAAAATGATGGCTTGGAGGGGACGCAGATAGTGCAAATTCCCTGGGAAAGGGATCTTACTGCATTTGGTGATGAGATAGGCGTGGGTGGGCACAGTAAAGGGTTATTTTCCTTTTTTTTACTTTTGTAAAATTTTTATTAAATGAAAATTTGGGGATAAAAGAATTGGCTTAAACTAAGGGGAATATGCATTAGAATAAGGAGAACCAGGGTGGGAGAGGCAAGGTGAGTGGGTGAGAGTTCAGTTTGGGATATTGCTGAATAAAGGCTTTCAGCCTTCAGGAACCACGGCATTGCCACATAGGTACAGTGTGCACTGAGACAGTAAATATTCCTAAACACTTATCGGCATTCGCAAGTGCTTATTATACTGTAAATATTGAATAAAAGCAAACTATAATATAAAATAACATTGTGTTTTTCTTAATATTTTTCCATTATGGATTTATTTAATTCATAGATGCTTATCATTTTTTGAAACTTTAGCAGGCATTATTGATTTTAAATATCTTATATACACTTCACCTTATGTTATTAAAAATATAAACTTGGCATTGTGGGAATGTTCTGTGTGGAACTTCAAGAATTCAATGGCAATATGTCATTAGATCTTGAGGAAAATGAACCAAGGAGCCAGGAAACTGCCAAGAATCGTTGCCTCGTCTCTTCTTTGTTTCCTTTTGCTTTTTTTCCTTTAATTTCTCTATCCCAGGTGCTGTGCTCCATGGTATGCATTTAAAATATATATAACAATTAGCACTTAATAAGGGGTTGTTTAACAAATACTTCCAAATAATGGCAGAACATTGCCAAGTAATACCCCTTTAAATATATGTACTTTTATGCTGTTTGAAGTTCATCAAATATTTTATTGATTTTTAACTAATAAATAATAAGACAACCTATGTACTTATTTTGTTAATCTTTGGTTCTACTCTGAGTCAAAACTTCCCACTTCTCTGTACAGATACTCAATCTACTATCCATTTAATAAATAATGCTAACTATCCATTTAATAAAGATAATATTCTGTACTTTGCAAAAAAATGATTCATTTTTATTAATATCTGCTCATCATTTTTCTTAAGTTCAGATACATTTTTAATTCTTAGCACTCATAAAACCATACAAATATTTTGCTGGCTAGTTTATGTCAACTTGACACAAGCTGGAGTCATTTGGGATGGTAGAAAGTCAGTTAAGAAAATACCCCCTGACACCCAGCATGGCCTGTGTTTTCTATAGAGAAACACTGGGTTTTAAAGGGGAAAGCACCAGGTCAGCAGACATCCCAGGGTCTCTACAATAACATAGCATGGATCACAGGAAAGTCTGGGGACATACAGCTTTTTTGTTTTCATATCCTAAATCATAGGAAAACCTACCACTGACAATATTTTATAATTATTTTCTGTTAGAAATAATTCAGTGGGTACATACAAAGTTTCATGCGAGTCTGCTGAGCCACTAGTGGCAATCTCTGGAGTACCTAACTGGACTATAGTTAGAGACCATTGCTTTCTGCTCAACTTTCAGACTATTGATTCCTCTGTACTAGGAAGGAAAAACAAAAGTTTAAGTGTCCCAATAACAAAATAATAGCACCATGCTGAGTTGATAGTGAAAAATCTCAAAGGAATTCTTAACTCTTAGATAAAATTTTGCAGAAAAATGTTCCCTTTGTTATAAACCACAGTGTGAGTCAATTCCCTCTTCACAGGCCTTCTCCTGCTGAGCCCCAGCATTAAGTTTCTGACCACACAAAATGAATGAAGGTAATCAAATCTGCTCCTGCAGTGGCCTGAAAAGACATGGCTTACAATGATTGAGACTGCTATTCTAAGATCATCATTAGTGATACATAGATATAGATATAGATATTAGATATAGATAGATATATAGAGAGATAGGTAGACAGATGATAGAGATAGATGATAGATAGATAGATAGATAGATAGATAGATGGATGATAGAGAAATGAGAGAGAGAGACAGAGAGAGAGAGAGAGAGAGAGAGAGAGAGAGAGAGAGAGAGAGAGAGGGATAGTTTGGGGGTTCTCATCCCAACATTAAATATTTGAAAGCTTCTTTTTTTGTTAAATGTCTTCTCATGGAACACACTCACAACTTGCAGAGCCATCACTATAACTGAGGGAAATTAGAAAAAATGACAATTGCATTTGAACAAAAACTCACATAGAATGAATTGGAATCGCATCAGATCTACCAGAGGTTAGAAGTGAAATAACACTTTTGAAGACACAGACGGGTCCAATCATGGTATGTTATGTCACTGGGGCTGATGCTGATGCTACGAAAGAACTTTTAATTTCAGGTGATATCTGAGGAGGAGCCAGATGCTTAGGCTGACTGTGCACTGTCCTCAGTGTCCAGAAACACTGTTCTTTCTCTCAGTAAAGATCACAACAGAATCCTATCTGGTGTTTTCTCACAGACAACACACCTATGCTGGCAGACTGCCTGTACTTCATCTTCATCCAGGAGGTTACTGAATTTCCAAGTCAGTATTTAGCATATCTTCCCATTCCTTCATGAATACCTCCACTGCAGGGATCTGGATACCTCCAGAAAGCAGGTGCTAGAAAGACGGCCATCTGTCGAGTTTGGAAAGACTGTCTGAAAATCATACCTGTCTGGGGAGACAGAGTTGGTCCAATAACCACCATAAACAATGGATTTGCTTTGTGGGGCTCTTATCTCACTCTGTCATCTGTTATAAGTCATTTTACCTTGTCTTTGACCATTGCAACCTTTCACATATCCCAAAGGCAGAAAATATTTCTTAAATTTGTCTTTTCGTTCTATGTAAATCGCTTAGTGGCAACAATAGGATTAAGCTACTTATTATATTTTTATAAATATTATATATACATTAAAACACATATGCATATTTTGTTACTATTAAATAAAAATACAGAACAGCATAAATTGCATATCTAATTAATACTGCCTATCTTAGGGTTTCTACTGCTGTGAAAAGACACTGTGGCCATGGTATCTCTTATAAGGGAAAATTTTTAATTGGGGTGGATTGCTTACAGTTTCAGAAGTTCAGTCCATTATCATCATGGTGGGGAGCATGGTGGTGTGCAGGCAGACCTGGTGCTGGTTACATCTTGATCAGAAGGCAACAGGAAGTAGAATGTGTCGCTGATCAAAGTTTAAGCAGGAGACCTCAAAGACTGTCTCCCCCACAGGGACACTCTTCCTTCAACAACACTGCGCCTCCCAGCACTACCACTCCCTATGAGATTATGGCACGAACAACATTCAAACTACCACACTGCCCATGTTTCAGTAAAAGGAATTGCCAATCATTGCTATGGTTGTTTTACAAAGTTTCTAAGATAGAGATCATAGGCAAATCTTTGAGAACCAGGGAGAAGAGAATTGCCATGGGCAGGGAATGGTGAGGGCAAAGCCAGGAAAATATGTCTTCACTGCAGATGTAGAGAATCTTGGAGAAAAAGTTAGTAAAACAGTAAATTAATTCATTCTTCCATAGGAGAATGGAAACAGAAGCCAGATAAAATGCAGGTTTCTGAGATGATAAACATCAACAACAAAACATCAATAATATTTTTTTGTCATTGAAGACAGAGAAAAAAATCCTGTATTTTCTCTCCTGTATTGATTTTTTTAAAAAATAAAATGACATGTATGTTATAACTTGATCAGATGCTATACTTTTAATAGAAGGGGACGGATTTGGATGATAGCAAAGTGGTAATATGCTTATTGTTCATGTGTGAAAACTGGAGTCGGACCCCCAGATCCTGAATTAAGACATAAAACAGAACATGTAGTGCAAACATGTCCAATCTCAGTGCTTCATGGCAAGATAGGAGGCATACAGGCATATACAAGAGAATCCCTGGGGGCTGTTAGAGAATCCAGGCAGGTAGCCTGTGTCTCAAACAAGGTGTCAGACAAAACCCCACAAATTGTCCTCTCTCTCTCTCTCTCTCTCTCTGTGTGTGTGTGTGTGTGTGTGTGTGTGTGTGTGTGAGAGAGAGAGAGAGAGAGAGAGAGAGAGAGAGAGAGAAGGCATTCTGGTAAATTAGTCTCTAATAAGAAGAGAGAGAGACAGAAGGTATGATTTGTGAGTTTTGTAACTTATATCGGTTTTAAGCTTCTAAAAATTTGCTGTTGGTTGGTTGTGGTTTGTCAAATGAAACACGCACTCTCATGTTGATTTTATATCCATAATTTTGTGGTGTTTCTTCTGATAGAATGCAAATGTGTGACCCTTAAAGTCACACAAAGCCTGGGTCTGTCCCTGTAGAGATAAATCTATACAGCATTTATAGAAAAATGTATGTAGGAGACAGGACAGGGAAAGATTGTTTAAAGGAAGCACTGTGCCTGTAGGATGCATCTGCATTTACTCAGAATGATGTCAGAGCTGTTGAAAAGTTATTACTTGTGGTACGCTGTCTTTTTTACAAGGATTGTGTGAAAATTAAAGTCAAGATAAATGCCCTTGGGTTCTTTAAGTGCCTGTAAGAACATAAAATCCTACAGAGAATATTGGCCTTACATATATGCTTTTATAAATACTCTGTGGTAACTCATATGTTGATGGAGTTGAAAGAAATAAAACAAGTTTCTGTAGGTCTACAAAACAACTCCTAGTTTCCAAAGACATAAGTTCAATTTATTTTTAAACCACTTCATAATTTCTCCAAAGGTTAATGTGCGGACATCAAAGACATGTACCAAAGCTCAAAACCAAGCAGAAAGAAAAGAGATAATTAAAATTCAGGCCAATGCTCCATGAGAAATTTTGGCTTAGTATAATCAATCATGTTAACCTAATTTACAAAATGCATCCTGACAAATTTTGAGTTTCTTTTTCATCAGTCTTTGCTAAGCCTATCGGCATGCTGGCCAATCCAGTCATCTAATTCAACCTCTGAGGTATCCTTCCAGTAACTACGAAAGAAGTAGAAATTTCACAGACAAATCAATAGTCCTTAAAAGTTCCGTAAATGAGCTCAAGCCGACAACCTTTGGTTTCATGTGTACAGAGAACTTTTTGACAGGAGAGGGAAATCAGTATTAAATGATAATTGAAATCAATTCTTGTGCCATTTGTAGAAGGAAAGATTACAAGTCTGATCTATAATGCATTTTGAGGGCAGCCACGTATGATGGTTTCTGTGTAATAGCCAAGGGCCTTCACCCAAAGAGAGGAGACTTTTATTAGAGCCTCTAGATTGGATATTTGTATTCTGTTAAACATTCTTGTTGGAGTTTCATGCTCTAGTCTCTTCTTATTAGAGACTAATTTACCAGAATGCATTGCAGGACTTTGTTTGTTGAAATGGAACTAATATTTAAAATAGTTGAAACATGCGAGGTTAATGGAATGTGTTGCAAAGCTATGGGCTGGGCATCATATTACTGTGGTTCTGAGTTCAGAGAAAGTTAATAGTATTTAGTCACAACTACATAATAAATTACTTCCACAAATAATAAAACACTCATCCTTTAAATCCATTGGCATTCCTCCCCTGTGGTTGAAGTCTGTATGAGCCATATTTCTAATGTGTTAGATTTCAAGTCACTTAAGAATAAAGGAGGATTCTTCTGTTCACAACAATACTTGGGATTGAGTTCAAAAATCTATCTAATAATTATGAAAATGACGAATGTCTCTTACAACACAGTGACAGTTTTCTCTCTTTGTTCTTCTTTGCAATGTATGCTAGCTACTGGATAATATTATGTCATATAAACATAATACTAAAGTTATCTCTAGGTTGTGTTATGAAAAAAGCTTTATTAATTAATTAACTAATTTTGTGTGTGTGTGCACTGTGGAGAGGAGAGGACAGTTGTTTGGGATGTTTAGTATTAGTTTACAAAATTAAATTCTCACTCTGATCATACTACTATTAATATATTATATTAACAATATTAATGTATTTGAGGCAGTATCATTTTTATCTTTGGTTCATACACATGGTCTCAGAATTAAAAAGAGGGAAAGTGTGCTCCTTGGAGTTAGTTCCACAGGTGTGTTCTCAAAGGTTCTGCGTGTCACAAGTAATATGTACACATTTTGTATGGTTCATTGTAAAGCTGAAAATTATGCCTTAAACCTGAACTGTACTTCTAGGTTCATTTTGTTTAATGCTTAACCCCAAACATGTGGTACTATGTTGAAGGCTGTGGAACCTTCAAGGGGAGAAGTTGCCTAAAGGTCATTGGGGCAGGCCTTCAAAGGCTGTGCCATTCTGTAGGACTAGGTCAGAGCGCCTCCTGTTCTCTGCCTTGTGCATGGCACTGTAACAGGCTTCTCCACTAAGGTCTCAGATGGTCCAGCAACCATACCCCACAAGATGGGGGACTAGAATACATGCATCACACACCTACTTCTCTCAAGTATTATATCAAAATGGTAACAATATACATCATAAACACACACACACACTATACAGAACCTTGTGAAACCTCCATCTATGCTAGAATGATGGTTGGATTGATCTTGTTCAGGTCTTATTTAGGCAGCCACAGCCCAAATAAGTTCACTAGTGCTCTACCATATCCTGAGGATACTATTTGGCAACAGTTAAAATGCATTTGCTAATGGTATTTTAGAGAAAGTTATCAAAGCTCTCGAAATTACTCCCTCCAAGTCATTAGGTCAGGCATATTGTTCCCATAAAAACCTATATTCCAAGTCCATCTAAAACTTAGAGACCATGCACTGACAGCATGGCATATGGGATTGTCTGAGTCCTCTCTGCAAACAGATTGATCTGTGATGTTACCCAAATGTCCTCATTTGCACATCATCCTCCCATAGAATTCTGATGACTCTCTGGAAGCTACATGTGTGCATACCCATGCAAGAGCATGTACCTACACATCATAGCACACACACACATACACATGCACACACGCACGCACACACACACATGTTTTCTATTTGTTTCCAGTTATTGACACTACTGAAAAAAAACAACTATTTATCATCTTTGTTTAATGAGTAACTCCTTCCTGAAAGCATGGCTTATTGAAACCATGTGAGGATATCTTTGCCCATGCTGGAGAGATGGCTCTGGGGCTAAGAGCTCATAATGTTTTACAGAAAACAAGAGTTTTAGTTCCAAGCACCTACGCTGAGCAGCTTGCAACCACCTGTGACTCCAGATCTAGAGAATGTGGTGCCCTCTTCTGACCTCTGTGAGAACCCTCATATATGCATGCACATAACAACAAATGAACACCACACATACTAAATGTTATCTCCCCATACATTCTATCCCTCACTTTTTAGAACTGTACCCAAATGACAGGAGTTCTGCAGGCCTGAGCATATTGTTGTGCAAAGCAGAAGCCAATGTAGAGATTGAAGAACATGTTTTAAAAAGAGCTTTCTGGGAACTTATTTGATCGAAAGAACAATGAGCAGACATTTCCACTTTAAAAAGGAAAAGGCTTTGTATTTAATGCCTGTCGTTTAGTAAAGGAATCTGTTCTGTTTGCACTACAAACGTACATGCAAACCTTTTAAGCAGAGTAGCTGCTGGAGGCCATAGCCACACACAGCATTCTAAACACGGTTGCAAAAAGTATTTCACTTCACATCTGGATGCTGCTTATTATTTAGTTATATAGTAAATGTACAATCATTTATTTAATTCTTTTGCATTAAAATACATTTTTCAGATTCACATGACAGCATCTGATAGTTTTCATAAATAATTTGATGCAGCATTTATCACCCCAAAATAAATCACCAAATCTTCCCCTTTCCCTTCACCAAATGAAGACTAGCTCCATTGAAATTCTCTCTAAAGAAACACATGCCATCTAGCCATCCCCCACTTTGTCTTTTGTTTGTCTGTTTGTTCATTCATTTGTTTGTTTTTTAAACATAATTCTTTATTGATTCTTTGGAAATTTTACATCATACACCCCAATCCCACTCACCTCCCAGTCCTTCCATATCTACCCCCCACCCCTGCAGTATGCACCTCCAAATTAGTAAAAACAAACACAAAACCCTCCTCATGCCTCCATCTTTTCAACACCTCTACATCCATCCTAGTGCCATCATAAGTTGCAGCGTGTAATGCAGTATACCCCTTTTGTCCAATCAGTTTCACCGCAAAATGTTTCTAGCAGTGAGTCATGGTCTGGTTCAAAGCCTCTGGTTGCTGGTACACCATCATCACTGGGCCCTCATTGAAATGCCTCTTAGATATACTGTTGTTGCCCAGAGTCATGAGGATACTGCTGCCATCGTTCCACAGGACCAGTCCCCTCACACACGCCAGTTGGTCATCGATGGGGCAGCTTGTGGGGTGGACCAACCTAAGGTCCAGGATGTGCATATGGGTGATAGCTGACCTGGTCAGTCCAGGCCACCGGCACTACCCCTTTTAGGCAAGGATAAGAGCAGGCTCTCTTAGGCTCATGCCATTGGGGCCAGCTCTCCCATGCCTGTGGTGAGAGGTGGGGCCATCTCTTCCAAGTGCTGGGGTCAGCTCTCACATGGGAAGTGTTGATGGAACCAGTTCTCATGTTGCGTTGTTCACCAAAGGACAGGGCCATCTATCCTGGGGCCAGCAAGGGACAGACTGACTCCACATGGCCCTCGGATTTGAACACATTTGTTTTCTATGATCCCCCATGGTAACAGACCTTGGCTGTTCTTGAGCCAAGGACCTAGACATGGCCCAAAGCCGCAGTCAGGGCTCAGCCTTGTGTGACTGCACAGGACACTCAGATTGACATGACCTCAGTGGCAATGAAGCCCTCAAACACCAACATGGCCACAGGTGGAGCCCGATCTCCCCTCCTTCGTTGTCTTTCCTAGGCTTTGCACAAGCTGTCATCGTGAATTTTTAGCTTCAATCTCCACATAAAATATTTTCTGACTCCACTGACCTATGTTTTTGATACTGTAATTATTTGGGTACCCTTCTGTTTAAAAAGTCCCCCTTCTACTATACCCATGTATCTGATCAGAGCTCATCAAACAGCTTCCAACTTAGGATGCATCTGCTTTTTTGTTCTTTCTTCTGAGTGATTCCCTCTCCTACCAGAAGAAGCCTCTTTGATGATTACTGGATAAGGCACTGATCCATAAGTACACCAGAACATCATTAGGAAACTTTTTATTTATTTATTTTTTCGCCAGTAGTGTTTGGTTTTACCTTAGGTCTCTGGTCTACCTAGTTTCTGGTTCTTGTTAATCCAAATAGAGTCAGGTATGAGTTCGTTCTTGTGAAGTGAGCCTTGGATTAAATAAAGCGTTGGTTGGCTGCTACCACAAGTTCTATGCCACCATTGCCCTAGCATATTTTAGAGGCAGGACAGATTGTAGGTCAAAGTTTTTGTGGATGAATTGGCATCCACATTTTTCTTTCTGGTAACCTTCCTGCACAGAAGACTAGAATGTAGGTGTGAAATACCCGTGGAGGCACCAGCTTAACTTCATGTTCAATGATATATGCGGATGTTCTTCTCACAGTGTCAATTGACCTTTTGTCTTAGCAACAGCCTGGGCTGTTTGGGGATTTCCATGGGCCCCACTGGCCAACACCTCAGTTGAATGCAATATAGTCCCACCACTGAAAGACTCACCTGGCTAACAAGAGATGGACAGTAGAGATTCCTATTTACTTGGAGTAATTGATATGAGTCCTCATTGGGATCACCTTCATAGATTCCAGGAAGTTTCCACTGATCTAGATTTCTGCGCCACCCCCAGATGCTTCCACAATTCCAGCCGTCTTCCCTTGTCCCTGCACGTTTGCCCTCCACCCTACCTCCCCCTCAACAGATCCCCCCACTCCCATCCCACCCCCATACGGTCTGCCCATAAAACTTATTCTATTTTCCCCTTCCTGGGAAATCCGTGTATCCCCTAGACCTTCCTCTTTTCCACACTTCTTTGGGTCTATGTCTCGTAGCTTGGTTATTATTTACTTAACTGCCAATATCCTCTTATAAGTGAATAGATACCATATTTATGTTCCTCATTCTGGCGTACTTCAATCAGGATTTTTTTGTTTTGTTTTGTTTTAGTTTCTCCATTTGCCTGCAAATTTCAAGATGTTATTATTTTTAACAGCTGATTAATATTCCATTGTGTGAATGTACCACATTTTCTTTATCCAGTCTTCTTGAGGTACACTTAAGTTGTTTCTACTTTCTGGCTATTATTAAAAAAGCCACAATGAACATGGTTGAGCAAGTGTCCTTGTGGTAGATGAAGCATTCTTTTGGTATATGTATATGACCGAGAGAAATATAACTGGGTTTTGAGGCAGCTCGATTCCCAACTTTCTGAGGAACTGCCATACTGATTTCCATAGTGGCTGTGCAAGTGTCAGCATCAATATGAGATTTAAGCAGTGGTAGTGCTTCTTTTAAAAACTTGTGTGCCCTTGGGGCATAATATTTTTTGGAGTTTTTTGTTTGTTTGTTTGTTTTGTTTTGTTTTCAAGACAGGGTTTTTCTGTAGCTTTAGAGCCTGTCTTGGAACTAGCTCTTGTAGACCAAGCCGGCCTCAGGCTCACAGAGATCTGCTGACTCTGCCTCCCGAGTGCTGGGATGAAAGGAATGCACCACCATCGCCCAGTTGGGGCATAAACTTTAAGAACTGAAATGTCATCTTGGTATATTTTCCTTTGATGAGTAGGTAGTGTTTTGCCTTATCTTTTTTTGATTAGTTTTGATTTGAAGTATATTTTGTTAGCTATTAAAATAGCTATGTCAGCTTGCTTCTTATGTCCATTTTTATGGAATATCTCTTCCCAATCTTTACCCTGACTGAGGTAATGTTTGTCCTTGATGTTGAGGTGCATTTCTTGAATGCAGCAGAAGGATGGATATTGTTTTCACATCATCCTGTGTTGCTGGTTTTCCTGTCCTGTTCAGACGGTGTGTTCATGGGGGATGCCTGCTGGTGTTGGAGGATGGAATACAGGGATCAGTTGGGAAAAGGAGGGTTGGAAGAAAAGATCTTTGTGATCCTTTGGGTATGAGGTCAGAGAGGAAAGGGAGACCACAGCAAGTTTCCTGCTACAGAGCTATGGATAAAACTGAGGGGATTAAATCTGAGAAACAGTAGGAGGGGTGAAGGTCTGTCTTCTGCCTACTTCCTACCCTGGGAGGAGCAATGCTTGGGTTTGTTAACAGGTTGCCAGAACTGGGGTCTGGGTCAAAGCAACAAGAAGGAGAGGGTTTGAGGAGGGGATGGTTTGTGGGATCCCCAGGTGATATGGGCATGGATTAGGGAAGGTTGCAGCTGGTGTTCCTTGTATGGCTGGGGATGAGACTTAGGGTTTGAGTCTGGGTTGACAGTGAGAGGAGGTCTGTAGGTAGCCTACCTGATTTTCTCCTGGTTTGACTTCTTCCATTCAGACAAAACTCTGCAAGCTGTTATTCATTGACTTTCCCACCTCAAATATTAAATTTAGATCAGCTTTCCTAAAATGCTCCATTCATGGTGCCACTTCTTCCTTTATAAACAACTTCCCATTGCCTAAGGATATAGTCCCAACTCATGGCTCTGCATGTGTATAATTTAATATAATGAACATAAAAGTATAATGACTGTAGTAAGAACTTTACGCTAAAATCTTCCTTACTATCAACTAGTGCATTTCACTTTCATATGATTTTGACTAAGACTAGAAATAAATTAGATAATCACAAAAGAGGGCAAACTCCAAGTTTATACTGTAAGAAGTGAGCAACAATTTTATCATTCTTCATATATTCAAATATAGAGTAATTTAGTGACATTTAGTCAATTTATTATTTACTGAATGGTGATTTTATATGGAATAATTCCCAAAGGCAGAGTCAATGAAGGTTGGAAAACTGCAGTCAGTGTCACTACCTCTCTATTTTACATTAAAGCTTTTACATACATAATCTCACAACCACAATAAAAGTAGAAAGTAGAATTCTCTTCTTTTCCATGAAGGAGTTCTAGGATTAAAAATATTAGACTAATATGCCAGGTACATGACTAGAAATAGGCAGATGGGTCTGTCTACACAGCTAATACCTTATTCAGCATGGACATATGACAGGTGAAAGCTGTGACCTTAAAGGACAGCTGGTAAGACTCCTAAAGTAAATCTCATGGGTACAGGATGAGAAGATGTGAGAGTCAAACTCCAAAGTACATGACAGGAGCAAATATTTCCTTGATATACCTCGTCTGCTCTGGGGAAAGTAGTTGACACCAATTAGAAACTATGTCTACCTTCACATCTGCAGTGCTTTTTATTTGTTTTTCTTTCACTTGGGATCGTTAAACTGGTTGGGTCCGTGCTAACTAAGGTTTCACTGAAACTATAGAACATTAGGACACAAAAATAATTAAAAGTAGTTTCTAACAATAAAATAGCAAACAAACAAAACAGTACTTTTAATGATGTTTCTATAACAAAGGGAACTCATCTAACTTCATACTTACTGTGATCTATATGCTATACAAAGTTTGTACCTTTAGCGTTTAGTTTCATAGAACTTTATTTCATTCCTGATAATTTTCATTTCAAAATTGAATAAATGGAGGCAGAAAAGGTTTAGTAATATAACAAAATGCTACCTTACCCATGAGCATCTGAGCCAGATTTCAAATGGGAGTTCTGGGGCAGAGCTGATGGCTTCTAGGCCATAGCACAATGGCACTAAAGAAAAGGAGATGCTTCTCTGAGTGCAGCACATGAGAAAACTTAAGTTTTGGCTTTAATGCCTAGATGAGTTAAAACTTAGATAAGGAAGAATGTGTTCAAGGAGAGCATGAGGAACCAGCACCATTGTCCAAGGAACCAGACCCAGAGCTGGGGTTTCAAGTCAACCAATCAGTCTCTAGTCTATATTAATTAGGGTGAAATACCAGAGGTAAATATTTTCTTTACAGACTACATGCAAATCAAAGAGACAAAATATCACACAGACACACATGCGCGCGCGTGCACGCGCGCACACACACACACACACACACACACACACACACACAAACTGTGTCAGTTTTACTCATCAGTTTTCCGACAGGAGAATCTACATGGGATTATTCTCTTTGCCTTTGCATTTTACCCTTTCCATTGAAAGGTGCATATGCCATACAGCAGCAACCTGCTGAATTGCCCACTACAATAACACACTAACAGCAAAAGGAAGGAAGATGGGCAAATGTTCAAGAGAGCTTCTGAGTGTGGTGCGCAGGTGAGCGCCTTGTTTAATGATAGATGAACTGGGATACTCATATTTTTTACAAGACTGTAGGAACGTTAATGCCGACACTCTATGAAACCAGCTACTTCTGACGATAAGTTCTCCCCTGTCACATCAGACAAATATTCACACGAGTTCACCGCTTGTTTTCTCCTGAAACAACCTGTTAGCAATCATCCTTTAGACAGACTCCAAATTTAATGCATCCTTTAAAAAATGTATTCGGCAGCAAAAACACGGTGGGAATTGATCTTGCAGTAAAATTTAGCCCCTTAGACTTGACATGAAGGCCACTTACAGGCTTCCACATCAGTCAGGTAGGGAAGCAACCAATGAATTTCACGGGGAGGGTTCAGAGGCGCCACAGTGAGCAATGGAAGCCACTGTAAAACTCAGTCTTTCAAGCCAGCCATTCATTTGTCAGCTCGACCATCAGGACACTCCACATCCCAGATGAGTAAATAGCAGTGCCCTCTCTGGCATCTCTTTTAAATTGGAACCTGATTTTCCTGACTCTACAGAAGACTAGCAGTGAAATAGCAAAACCATGTACCAAATAATTTTTGAAATATCATGATTTATTTAATAAATAAATTAATTGCTTAACTAATAAACAATAAATTGATGATTTATTATAAAAAATTAACTAATAAATTAATATTACTCTTTAAATTGGAGATTTAAAATCTAATGTGATAGTATATCAAAAGTTATATAAAATTAACTTTTACAGAAATTCAGAATCAAATAATTACTGAGTTACCAAAATTCCTATTTGTGTTTGCTGACTGTTAGATGGTTGATGTTAATGACATGTTATAGGCAAGCTACAACTTAGTAGAAGACTAAATTCAATAATTGGTGGAAATATGAGAGTGTCCTTAAGGATCCTCTCATCTAGTAAGGGTATACTTATGGATACTTGATTGTGACAGAATTCTCAAAGTGAAAAATGAACAGGTCCTGAAATTATGGCTTGTACAATATTTGAGCAGCAGCATCTTCAGGCAGATATGGATTCCGGGTGAAACAGACCAAAAGACAGCACCTACTGCCACCTGAAATTTCCTCATAGCACAGATTTATTTGTTCTTGTTATTGGCCTTTCCTGGATGCTCACTTCTTGTACCATCTGCCTATCACTGTATGCTAATTCCACAAAAAATAACCTGCTTCATCAAAATGTTCATTGTGCTAAATTATTTTATTTTCATGCCTCCCTATTTTACTTTTAGCCTACACACATGCAAACACATTTACAGTTAGTGGGATATACCCTTTGACCTCACATTAGAATTGTCAACTCTATTCTTTAGCTACCTCCTGAAAAAAAAATTCTTAGGTAGATGACATTTAATGGAGTCAGTTATGTACACATTTACCCGTCTGTTTCACTAAAATGCGAGCTCTGGGGAGCAATGTGTATAACTTTTAAATTATTTTCATTGTTTTGCAGGTAAATAATGAGTAAGAATTAGTAAAACAATGACTTCTATCACTCTAGCCAGACTATTGAAACAAAATACCTACTCTCTCCCACAGATCTGGAGGCCTTAAGATATCTCAGGGGTTTGTAAGTCCGCCTGGACTTCAGCATTCGTGCTGAGCTGGAGATGCGAGACTTTGCAGTGTATATTCAGACCAGGCCCACAGGTCTTGGTCATTCAGATTGTGATGCCCGGGGAGTCTCAGTCTCATCACTAAGATCTTAAATGCTGAGCTAGAGCACTGACCTCCTCTCTCATATGGAGTTCCGCAATCCTGTAACAGAGCTTGCACTGTTATACTCAACCTGTAGTAGACACAATGTGTAGGAGATCCAAAAAGCAAAGAAGCACAAAGAAAAAGTTCACTGATGCTAATTGGTTGGATTGGTATTGTTTAAAAAGTATATCCATTTGTGAATGATCTAAATAATATTACTTAGATACTGACCTATATTAGATGCTATTATTGTCTATTGTATGCAAACTAATTGGTTTAATCATCATAAAGTCTTATGTGATTACTTAGCAGAAGATGATAAATATTCGATTCTTTTAAAAATTTAACTAATGCCAAAAAGGTATTTTTTTTTGACAGTATGTATACTGAATGCTACCTAATCGTTCTTTTCTGAAAAACAGAAGTCATTCTAATGAATCAACTGTTCTGGCACATTATATTGTATAACCAAAGGTAATTTTCTAAAAAGTGAAAATGCAAAATCCCTATTTGTTCAACATTATTGTTGCCATTATTCTCCATTACTGTGAAAAGCTTATAAAAACATTGGGCTTCTATATTAACAATTAAAATGTTCATAAAATAAATACTGAGCCAAGCATGGACCACCTCCCTTGGAGGTTTTGGTTCAGCATGCTCCATAGCCATTAACACCTTGAGTGTTGCCTTGTTCATCTGCTTTTGTCAGGATCTTAGCCGTAGAAGACACTTAGGCAGAAGTATCAGGATCTCCACCACAGCTCCCATAAGGCACCACACAACAAGTTTAGAGGAGTCTAGCAGGGATTTTATGTGATCCCATACTTGGCCAAAGAATGTAGGAGATAGTTCCAATGGATGGACCTGTGTTGAGTTAAGGTGCATAGGTTCTGATTAAATGTTTACAGCTGGGCATGGGTAAACCAGCTTGTATAAATTTTGGGTGGACAAATGACATAGCTGATGGAGAAGCCTAGTCTGTTGCAGCAAAGGCAAGGTCACTCTCATATTCATAATTAGTTGGTCTACTAAGCGTTTTCCTGTTGCTAGCATTCTTGGCAGCTCCATATGAGACCTGAGGTGAGGTATGTACCAGGGGTATCCTCTGGACTATAATAAGTCTTGAATAGTTTGCATGGTTGTGGAGATGGAATCCTTTTGGGACTTTAATTTTGCAAAAGAGTTTTTTGCATGCTTGTGTGGTATAGCAGCTATTGAAGAAAATATTTATGGGCTCTGATTAGGTCATTTCCAATACTTTAAGAACCACCAATTACTCCCCTAGTTGTACTGATCGAGGATTTTATTGGATATAGGCCCTTTCCTTATGATTAACTGCCATTATTATTAATTCCCAAATTAGTTTTATTGTCATCTGTAAAGGTTATAGAGGCCTGAGGGATGGAATTTTTTTAGATGGTGTAGCAGAAATTTTATCTTTATTTGTAAAAGGGGGAGGGCAGAAAGTCGTCTGTCCTGAGGGAAATGATTATCCAGCATGCCAGGAAAACTTATCATCATTTGTTGAAAATTGAGAGAGTCTGTCCATAAGGACTAAATATCTTGTATGGAGAAGGGGAGTATGATTTTGTCTGACTCCTGTCCCAGTATTGTTCTCACAATCATTCATGCCTTGTGGGCAATAATGAAGGCTGTATCAAATTTGGAGGTAAGGTGCCATAATTCTGAATGAGATAAATGTATCCACATTAGAGGGCCAGATTTCCAAAGCACACATAGGACAAGCACCATTAAAGGAGCATTTGGGTCATACTGTTGTAGGAAGGCAGAATAAGCAAGCTGGCTAACCTTTGTCAACACCCCTTAGCTTCCTCTGTCAATGTTATAACAAACACCTCCAATCCCTCTCTACTTTCATGGTTTCTGTGATTACTTAGACTATGTACTCACATATAATGATTTAGAGATAGATCCCACAAATAATCTATCATGGTTTGAGTTATCTTAGTCAGTGTAATATTTTCTAACTCATTAATTTGGCTGCTCAATTTCATGACTTCATTTTCTGTACAGCAGAATAGCATTCTATTTTATGCATATATCATACTGTTAACATTCCCTGTAACAAGCTCTAATTTTTAGATGATATTCATAGACTATTTGAAACCTGAACTTGTTGAGAAACAGTACATTTCACTTTCATGTTAATTCTCCTTTTCAAAGGTTCTTAATCATTTCCCACGAGAGCTATAGCAAATTTACCAGCTATCAGTGATGGATTTGGGATTCATTAATTGGGGTGGGTATTATCAGAAATAATTAAAAGGAGAAAAATGTATTTAATTGGTGATAAAGTCAGTGTTACCCTATTTTTCATTTCCTTGATTCATAGGTAGAATGGACCTTTTTACAACTCTGTAATAATTACAGCTATTCTATAAGTTCATATTAATAGTCTCATCCTGTGCATGAAAATACATATTGACTATTTCATTGGCACGGTTGCATATGTGGAACAAGGAATAAATTTCTTCTTCATCAGAATTATATTAGTTCACATAGGGTGATGATTATTACATAGTACATACTAATAACTATAAACAGTGTAGTTAAAAGTAAAGAAGATCTCAGAAGTCTCTTGCACCTCACACCTTAGTATTCTAGGAGTTCTTTCTTGGGGTATACATTGTCTCTTTTCATTATTTTTTCTGGGTCCTAATCTCCCCTGGTTATGATGACATCAGTCATTAAATTCAACCTGCCTTTATGATCTCATTTAATCTTATTCTTTTGTTTAAACCCATTTTAAAATGCAGTCATCTTATGAGATTTTTCACTATCAATTGATCAACATGAAATTTTGGTTTATATAGTATACCACCTTTGAAATCAAAATCCCACTCAAATGTTTACACTGAAGAAAGTAGTTGTGGTTGTTAGTTGATTGGCTTAGTTTTTGTTGTTGTTGTTGTTGTTGTTTGCTTTCTTTTTGTACTAGCACAGAATTTTAGACAAAAAATATGCATAAATTTTTGTGGATGGTTAACCATAACATTGTAAAGAAGGAAAACAGCCAAAGAACAAAGCAAATGGGTGATAAGTGACCTAGCAGAATGTTTCTGCAGAAGGCTGGATGTGGGAACACCCTGAGGTCCTCAACATGATGTGCTAGAGAGTGTGGCCTTCAGGAAAGTTTTCTGCTTACAAAGTGATTTACAGGCTTCTGATAAGCATGCCTGGTAGATATGGTACAATTCTCTTAGTGGTTATTGGGAAGAGACGCATGTTTCCAAAGGAAGGATTTTATTATCTTGTTGGTTGTCAGCCCCCACTCAACCTCAGTTGTTGCAGCAAAATTGATCCATGCTTTCTACTCAGTATCTGACTACCAGAAGTCAGCCTAGAGCCTTAAATTGGAATAATTCATTTTACTAGAGAACAAAAATTATTTCTTGAATAATTTTTCTGTTAGTGTGTTCTTTGACGTTTTCATACATGTATATAATGCATTTTGATAATTCTCCCTCAAACCTTTATTTTTCTTCCATCCCTATAAACTTGACCTTCTTCCTACAGGTCCTTTTCCAATGCTCTTGTCTTTTGGTTTGATTTTTTGACCCACTGAGTTTAACCAGGATCATCTATGTGACCATGGGAATGGGGCTAATCAACAGAACTGGGTGGATTCACTAGTGGATACTCACTTAAATTTTATGATAAGCCTATTAAGAAAAAAGATTTGTAAGGCCTATTATCAAGAGTAGTTTAGATAAATTATTTTAATTACTCTTAACATATTTAATCAGCATCATGATATGATAAACCATAAATAAAAACTGTAGCTTTCAAGCTCAAATAAACTAATATTTTACCCTGTTAATCACTTACTGATAATAAACACAAGTGTTCTTTCTCTGTGTTGTAATATAATTGATCATATTTTTTCTTCAATCTCATATTTTCACTTAGTTAAGATTAAGTGATAAGTGACCTAGCTGGTCCAAAAACAAGTGAAAATAGGATCTGTTAAAATCTTAGCAATGAAATTCCATTCATTTTATAAACAAAATGAAATCTGCAGGAAAATAAATGGAACTGGAAAACATTGTTGGAAGTGAGATGACCCAGTCTCAGAAAGATGAACATTGTATGTTCTCATGTGTGGATCCAAGCTTCTAATTGTTAGGTGTATGTATCTCCACGTGGGAGAAAATAAAGGTAAAAGCCAGGAAACAAGAAAGGTAAACACATGGCTGGAAAAATTAAAACACTTTTACAGAAGGGATAGGAGATGAGAAAACAAACTGGAGGGAGGATATTGGAGATAAAACGGTATAGCAGAGAAATGGGACAAGGAGATGAGGGAAGAATTATGAACCAAACTGAAGTGGATCAACCAAACTGAAGTATGGATAAACACTCCACATGAAACATATTATTTGCTAACTAAATTAGTTGAAATACACTGAACAGTTGGCCTAAGATTCCCAAGCTTGAGTCATTCAAGATGTTTGTGTTGATTTTCATATTTATATTCCAATTGAACATATTTAACACAATCAGATCTCCACCCTGTATCAGAGACTCAGGCTCAACAGGCCATCTAGGGATGGGGAGATAGAGAGTTTCAGACCTAGATCAGACACAAATCTCAGAACAGTAAAACCCAGCCTACCACTCACTGAAACATAGACTTTAGAAAGTATTTGTGGGTTCTTGTCTTAGTATATAATGTTGCTGTGTTCTCTAAACTGAAGACATCTCTAGCTAGCTGAGATGCTGGTTACTGAGTCTAAATTAATATGGATAGCATATTCTGGCACCTTCATCATGTACAATAAGCCATAGTACCTTGAAGCATCCGCTGCCCAGCAAACTGGTCCATTTCTGCCATAAGGTTAAGATTATTTCTAATAAACCTTGAAGCACTAGGGAGATCTTAAGAGATCTTTATCTACTATAAAATACTATAAAATTTTGTAGAGCCTTGATCATGGTCTGTGATACACATTAATAATGTTTTATGAATCTCACTGAAAGCTCCTTCTGTGTCTTTGGGAAAGATTTAGCTTTAAAAATTCCCTGAGGGATATTACTCATCAGAATATTGAAACCTAAAGTCAGTTTTAAGGGCAGATACATTCTCTATTCAGCAGGCTAATGGTAAAATAGGTTATTGTTAATAATATGAAGAAAATGTAAAAGTATTCATAATTTAGTATTCATTAAAAAGATTTCTAATTAGTAAAATAATCTTATTTGCATACCTTATATTTTTTTTATAAATGACAACATTCAAAATGGAATTAATTTCACTGCTTAAGAGCAGAAATTATTTTAATAAATAAAATATCAGTGTTAAACTATAATTGTAAATAATAACTATTCTCGGGCAAATTTTGCACAAACCTATGCGATAGATTCAATTTAACACATTAATTAATGTGGGAACTGGTGATGTTATATCAGACTTGAAGAAAACTAAGAAGCTAAGAGTCTATTTATAGACAACTTGTTCAAAAAACACTAGGATAAGCTATAAATCATCTGTTAATTAAATGCTAACTGGTTAATTTCTAAGAGGTTATCAGTACGTACGATTGTCTCTTTGACTAGACAGATTATTTCAGTCTTTCTGGAAGAAAGCAATGAGATTGACATCACCAACAAAGACATCATGATTAACCAAACCCTTCCGTAGGACATCTTCCTTGCTCCTCTGTGCTACAGGAAGGCTGTACTGCCCTTCTTTTGTCTTAAATCATTGTATTTTTTTTTAAATTTAAATTTCTGAGAAGATCTATTGGCTTAACTCCCCAAGTTGATGCAGCAAATAATTATTGTCTGCTCTCTTCAACTTACTTTAAATGAGTTCAAAGTGTGAATTAGAAATGTTTCTTCAAATTGCTAATAGTGTGAAAGGGAAATAAGAAGATGTGTAAAGTTTTCTGATACAAATAAGAGGGATATGAATGAATGGCAGCCAGATTTTGAGGTGGGCCAGGGATTTTAGGTTTGGGTCACTAGGAAAATGCCTTAGGTAGATAACATGAGTGAAATCTCATTGAATAATGGAATGTACGGAAACCCTAGAATTAAGTAAAAAGAAAAGTACCCCCACCCACCCTTTACAAATATAGACTTGGTGCATCTGTTTTCATTTGTAAATGGAGAGTTTTACACATGTTAATCTTAAAATAGAGCATTGTTCCCTACATCTTTATTTGCAACCCTACGTGCATTCCCAGGTTTCAGATTTTGAATCTAGAAGCAAATAAATGCAGAGGAATCAGTTGCATAAAAAGTATTATACATAATGTGGGTAAGGGGGCATCCGCATCAGGATTAGGCCTGTCCCAAATGCAATGTCTTCAAACCGCTTCCCAGCACGTGATGGTACTGTAGTAGTTACCTGCTTCACTCAACTGTAGGAGCTGGTATCATAGCAGGCGTTTGACCAGCTGGTTAGAGGTCTTATCAAGCTTGTGCTTGAAGTACCCCAATAAGGAGAGAACTGCTAAAGTCTCTAACATACGAATTTACGGAAGAGCTGTGATTACTTAGGATAAAGTCAGCAGAAGCAAGGCTTTCTAATGCTGTTTAAAATACAGTGTCGCTTTTGAGGTACAATTAGCTGAATTCTGTGTACTGTTATTGAATATCACACATGCATATCTTAATGAGTTTAAACTTTTCAACCCAGAAATCCTGTCCTTGAAGTGGAAAAAGAAGCCTCTTGTTTTCCTGAATGAACTTTGATACTGAATGTGCTGGTGATTATATACACTAACAAAAAAAGGAAAAGAAATAAGGAACTCATACTATCCATAATCAAACAAATAATACCCATTCTATGTATTTCTAAGTAAAACAAAAACCCCCATTCAAGTAATAACACATTAAAACACCATTGTTTAGGTGTAATTTTTCAAAAGAAGAAAAGATAAAATTTGAATCATTTTTTCATCTGCCTCAATTCATATAGTGTGTGCTAAATGACCAAAGACTATTTTATATGATGAGCATTTTGTTCATGATATGTTTGAAATTAAGATGCATTTATCAGGAAAAGATATAATTGAAATTTACTTTCTTACTATATAGCATCAAAACTCCTCACATAGACAACTGTATCATATTTAGGTAAAATAATATCTGTTTTCATTTTTAAAAGACTGTGAAAAAACACAAGCATAAATCCATATTTTAAAGTGTTTTACAATGACTTATGCTTATGAAGTATATATTAAAATTATTTTGTAATTTTAGAATAACAAAGTTCCCTACTAATTTCTTTAATGGTGTTCTTAACCTGTGCGACCACCTAAACCTATGGTTCTTACACAGTGGATCACCACCCCTTTGGGGACTAAAAGACCCTTTCATCAGTATCACCAAAGACTATCAGAAGCACAAGAATTTACATGATAATTCCTAACAGTAATAAATAACTGTTATGAAGTATCAGTGAAAATAATCTTATGGTGGTTACCACAAAATGAGAAATTGTATTAAGGAGTCACAGCATTAGGAAGTTTGAGAATCACTGATTTAACCCTGAAATTATGAGGAAATTAAAATTATAATTTTCTATATTCATAACAGAAGTTCTTAGTGGATATGCAAAATTAAATATGCAAATATTTATTAGTAATATTTCAATTTTTACAATGAGCTTTTCAGATGGAGACATTTCAAATAGGATGGGTATGATGGCAAAATCCAGCTTAAAACAGATTTTGTGATATGGTTCACATCAGGTGATGTACTAGCTCAAGAGTGTGGTGCAGACGTAATGGATGGTGGATTTGCAGGGAAAGTCAAGTCACTGTGGAGTAAATAAAGGCACCAGTTGTGGCTTAGGTTACTATTATATGAAACAGTCTCTTATACATTTGTGCAGATGTCATACTTCTGACGTCTCTTTTCTATTTCTCTCACTCTTGCAAGGAAATGGTAATTGAAGGACAGTAAGCAAAGTGCAGCCTCTGTATAACACTTCTGTCGTTCACAAAATGACAGATGGAGACATTTTCTCAGTTTTAGTCTTGATACATTCACCACCAAGCCCTGCATGTCCCATGACAGTTAGTGGGAAAAGTTCTAAAATTACATAAACATTTATTGATCTCAAAGGGGTTATAAAGATGTATTAATATTTCTTAAAAACTAGAATATCCCCTACCATAAGTATGAGTATACATATAGAGTCATTATGTGTGATAATTATATGTGTGATAATCTCCAAAAACCATGCATTTTTTGAATGATTTCTGTGAGGTAACTGTCAGTCACACATTTAATAGAATATTACATAAAAATCCAAAATTACTATAGAAAATAAACAATGGCATGTATGATTTTAAAGCAAAACATTTAAACTACATAAATTAACTGAAGTTTTTGTTTATTGAAAAATTTTTTTCATACAATATATTCTAATCATTGTTTTTCCTTTAACTCCTCCAAGATCTTCCCCACCTCCCACCTTAATAGCCTAAAATTTATGTAAATCAGCCTTTAGGGAGAAAAATGCAGAGCTTGTGTGATTTAACTGGCCTTACTGAATTCTAATGATTAATTTAATTCAACCAACATTGACTAAAGAGTTACCGAGTCAGTGTGCCATGCTATAAATGTTAGGAAATATGAAGTGAATGAGACAAGAGGAATAAATACTCAACTAAAGTGTTCAGTGGGGATGAGAAATCACCTCAGTGATAGGACACTTGTCTATCAGGCCTGCAGCTCTGGTTTTGATCCTTAAAATAAGAAATAAGGAAATTTGGAGTGGGGAGGAAGACAAAGGAAATGATATTAACGTCATGAAAACTATGCTTTACATGTTTTCAGAACGGAACAAATTGGCATAGCAAGAAGAATGTAGAGATTTTATAGATGCCAAGAACATATAGGCAGAATTGGTTTTATCTTTTATCTGTCAGTATTTTCACTTTATTTCTGAGTTGAATTTCTGCTTTGTGACATGACTCATTTTGTTCACTGAGGTTGAAATGCTGACTGCCGGGACTCTGGTACTTGGGCTCCTCTGGTGTCACCTGACAATAAAATCAGCTGTAAAACCTGGGTGGGCTATTAACAGGAATGCTATCAACCCAGAAGACAGTTTTCACAAGGATCACAGTAGGCATGTATGAGAAAAAGAAAGCACGGGCTGGCCAAGAATAAAAGGTAAATATAAAGAAATGTAATATGGGGTAGAAAAGGCAGAGAAGGTGAAAGCCAAAGTGAAAATTATGCCGTATAATCAGTAGGAAACTGATACTGAAGACAGGAGCACTATAGGATTTTTCTTATAAAAACCTATAGTTTTTATAAACCTACAGTATGGTAGAATTTTCCTTACTGAATATTAATTATTCAGTTAAATATTAAAAGTGAAGGATACATTAGAGAGGTGGGTGAGAGGTTAGATGATGCCAGTTAACAGACCATTTGTTATATTCCCTGGCATTGGTAATAATGGGTTTTGAAAAATGGTAATTTGAAACTTTTAAAATATATTTATTTCTGCCTGTGACCCAGTACTGTATTTCCTGAAGTGAACTGGATCAGATTTATAAACTAAAGGCAGCCTTCTCTCTTTATTCATCTCCCTTGAAAAGGATAAATTTTCAAAATACAGATTTCATAATGACTAAATATAATCATTGTTTTCATTATCTGTTAGAAAAACATTGCTGCATCGCCCACATTAAGTAAATGCGATGAAGGAAATCTGAGGTCATAATAAAAAAAGTGAGATGTGGTTTAAGTTATCTAATGGTAGATACTTTACCAGTGATATTTTATACCTGGGCTATTGGATAGAATGCAGAATAACTATTAATGTGAATACAATTCTGAATATATCATTCCATGTCAGCCTCTTCATGCATGTGAAATTGTAATGACCTATCGGTGCTTTTTTACATATAATTCACATGCTTCACCATTCCCATTTTTAAGTGTTTCTGGGATATTTTAAAAGTATTGACAGCCTCCAAAACTATCTCATTATTACTCTCTGGAAAAAAAACCAAACACCTTTTTCTCAGTAGTAGTCACCCCCTTGTTCACTCCTCCAGTACTGATCTGCTATGGGTCTCTATTGCCTATCTGGTAATTTTATATATGAAAAGTGGAGTGTCATCCATGACTTTGGTGTCTGACTGCTTTCTATTCACATATGGTCTATCTTCTACACAATGTCATTTGTGTGTGAGGACATCATGGCTTTTGGTACCTAACAGTATTCTATTTAACAGATTTACCACATTTGATTTTGCATTCATCAGTTGGTGGACACTGGTACTCCTTCATCTTTGGTGATTATATATAATGGTGCTATAAATAGCTGCACACAACCTTTTATTTGATTGTAAACTTCTCAACTCTGTGTGCATATACCTAACATCAGGCATTGTGATAGTTACACTTAAGTGTTTATCGAAACACCAGATCATCTTCCGAAGTTACTGTTTCACTTTATATTCCCATCAATGCTGTACAATCCAACTGCTCCACATCTTTGCCAGCACTTGGAATGGGCATTTTGTTAGCCAGTCTGGAATTATTTTGACCTGTTTCACATAAGAGGGTTTTGCAAATCTTCAATAGTTACAACACAGCTACCTGTTCTGCAATGGAAATCAAGCAGCGTTTCCCCCTCTCACTTGTGAAATATGGGTCACAGGGGCAAAGGTAATATGGACTGTCATTTTTCAAAACATGTTTTGTTTTTTGGGAACTCCTTCAGCCAATAGCCTTTAAGATACTGTCCCACTTTGGGTGTGGTCTCATGTACGTAAGTGCAGACAAAAAAGTTTGTATGGCCCTTATTTCTGCTGGATTTGATTCCAGTTTTCAGTGCATGCAAAGGACTGTGAATCGCTACGCTTACTGTGAGTTTAACCCCAAATAAATAAGCCTTTCTTTTACTCTATCTCGGGCTATTGTGGAGCTCTTGATATTACTACAATATTTCAAATGTAAATGCTTGTTTCCCATTGTATAACAGAAACTTGTCTCCCACAGCTAGGCCTGGCCAGTCTCCACAACAGTGACCAGTTTTGTTTTTCATATGTATGCCACTGGAATATCAACTATTTAACAATGATTAGATTCCTTTGCAAAATTGTTGTCCTGATCTTGTTTTGTCATAGGTGCCGCTATAAATAACCTTAGCATCTTTTGGGTTGAGCAGCAAAGAAAGCATGCTTTCAGTTAAAATCCAGCAGTAATCAGGCAGTTCAGTGCCATAGAAGCCAACAGCACACAGAGTGATTTGCACAATGATATGCAGTGAAGAATATAAGTAATGTATATTTTCTATCTGTCAGTCTATATGGGAAAAGGAACAAAGTAGTCTGCTTCAGTTTAAAGTTCGGCTGCTGTGATCAAAAACTTGTACAATAGCTAATTATGGCCTCTGGGTAGTGACATATGAGAGAATAATGGGAGAGGTACTCGGGCCTCACACTTATTAGTTCCTGAGCAAATCAGAGTTCCATCTTCAAATAAAAAGAAATCTCTTCAAGAAATTTTATAGAGGGCTGTGCCCTGGTAGCAGAGCAATTACTGCTTCGGATGAGTATGTTTTATGGAAAATGCTGCCATGACTGTACTCTTCAGTGCTAGCTCTTGTGCATGATTCATACACTGTAATGAAGATGTAATTGTGGAACTCATCTGGAAAGAGGCAGTTCATCACTGTCCTTGTCAAATGAATGGGAATGACCTCACCCCACAGTGTCAGCATCAGCACCATTCCACCAACGACAAGCTAGTAAGTATCACTTAACGGGTTTGTTAATAAAATCAGCAGGTGATATTAATCCCTGTAAAGTCACATTGTTTACTACTTTGTTGCTTTATTTTAAATTAGGGATGAGGATCAAATTTTTTTATGGCATGAATATTTCCCAGATATCTTTACAAAACTTTTTTCATGTGGAAAGCATGGTTATAGAAACACAACCAGAACTCAGTGTCTATGGTCTAGGAGACCAGGCCCCTAAAAAGAAAAAAAAAGCCTAATCCATACATTCTTTTACTGTTTTTAGAATAGTTAAATACTAATAAGGGATATTAATCTGACAAAGGAACAAGGTTGAGATGAGTCTGAAAACTACTAGCTATAGGCTGTTAGATGTTAATATATATATTGAAGTAATAACAATTGGTTAAGGAAAAGGCCATGAAGTGATGGGTATATGGGAGTGTTTGAAGGGAGGAAGATGGAAATGTTGTAGCAACAATGCAATCTCAAAAATAAACAACAATAAAAATGAAGAAACTTGCCTTTCATTAGTTTCAGTAGACCTAAAATACCCTGAGATTATAAAGCTTTGAATGTCAAGTCCAAAGTAAATTCCTATTTATTTTGATAAAAATAATTAGCTTTTTGATACAATTCTAGAATAAAGTAAACAGATAATAAGTGACAGTTCCTGGTGGCCACGGAGGCCCTCCTGGTTGATTTCCTGCCTCCAATTCAGTTTTTGAAGATTATTTTCTGTGTTATGACATAGGCTGAGTCATAGAAGATCTGTCTTCTCCTTAATTCAAACTTCTGAACCTCCTCAGCTCCTTGGGAGAGGCAATAGTGAAGACTCACTTGGAAAACAACTACAACATTGTTCTGAATTGCGCCCGCACTATCCTATAACTGAGAGAACACAGAACCATTTCTCTGAAGTGTTTAGTAGGAGAACGGTTGCTGTATGGAAGGGAATGTCCTGCTGCATGCTTGTTGTTTGTCTCTATCATAAAAATGCACAGGTAGCCACTGGTGCCCTCCAATATTGGTGATTGGCAGTATTCCTTTGTTGTTTACTGTTTCGGTCCTGTGTTAGTGCCACCTTAAACAATCCATTTTTTGATATGTCTTCCCATCCGTCATGTAATTATATCGTTGCATGAACGGATAGTGGTCAGGTTTATTCACATGAAAGCAAGCATGTGCATATTTGTCTTACACCAAGAATGGGGTACTTTATTTTCATCATGGTATGAATCTTTTGCCTTCAGTTTGGGAATTTATTCAGACCATATGTTCACCAAAGCAGTAGCTGACATTTGTCTGTCTGTTGGTATGTAAAGAGACAGATAGTTCCCAGGGTGAAAGGGTTGTGTAGATGAAGAATTGTGTACATTTGCTAATGTCTTAAGAACTGCTAAAATGGGGGTAGAAATAGAGTACACTTTGAATCATTATGTACACATGGAGTGAAAATGGAATTAGTCGTAGAGATGTTTTAACTTATGAATTGTAACTTTTACCTCTTAATTTACTTTACGTGCATGTATAATTTTTCTGTATGCATCTATTGCACCATGTGCATGCAGTGCCCACAGAGGCCTGAAAAGTACATTGGACACCTGGATCTGGAGTTATAGATGGTTGTGAGACACCATCTAGGTTCTGGGAACTGACCCAGATCCTCTGCAAGACACCAAGTGCTCTTGGCTGCAAAGCCATCTCTCCAGTCCTTGTTCTTGCTTTAACTGTACTTGATTATGAATACTTATAGCTAAATATATATTTCCTTAATTCATTTTATTGAACATTTAAGATGTCATTATGACCATGTCTGCCATGATGTAGAAGGACTGTGTCATTAGCAGATAAATTCTTCTTTTAACTCAATAGAAAGGTATCTACATTTCAAGTAATTCATTTTTAGCATATATGTGTTTAAAAGAAAAACAGAATTATATATGCAATGTGGAAATCACTTTAAGCCTCTTTTAACACCAACTAATTAAAGTGTAAATACTTTGGTCTCCTAAAGTAATAACATGATTTCAGAGAGTTTAGTTTCATTGTTATTAATCTGTTGCACGCACACATGTGTGTTTATATTCCATCCACAATGCCTGTGTAATAGATGCAATACTAAGTATCGTTATGATCTTATTACTTTTAGCCAATTGACAATCTGGACTAGGTAATTGCAGAGAGGTCATAGGCACCGCCTTTATCTCTCTAGTTGATGATGGCATTAGTGTTCGAATACAGATTAGATTCATCTGTCCAGAGGTTTTCATTCTGTGGGCACATCCTACATGTCTATTGCAAGCATGTTGTGCCTCTCTTAACTTCATCTGAGTAAATAGACAAGAAGGCAAAATAAATTTCATAAAATTAAAAATGTCATCTACCCGATTCCTATGATTTTGCCAGATAAATATGTTTCATATGGAAAATATGACTCTTTCTTACTAGGTTTCTGTGCATTTAGCAACCAAGTCTCTGTTGCAGTACAAGCGCTAAGGTTTCTGCACTGGCCAGCAGAACAGCCACAGAGGAGACCATTCCAGAGTCACTTAGATTAGCTACTTTGCCACAGATGAAAGGATAGCTAAGATGAGTCCATTTTATTTATTCTTTGAAATCTTATTTGTACAGCTTGATGTAATCCACCCTCTATTAATTCTTCTCAACTCCCCCCAGGTCCTACCACTTGTCTTCTTTCTGACTTCATGTCCTATGTTATTGTTACTAATGGCCTACTGAGTTTCTACCAGACCAATAAATCATCAGAGTAGCCCTGATTCCACATGACAAATAATAAAAGGAAAATTGGAATCAGAGGATGGCTTTGTCTCCTCTCCACTTGTCCTGACAGAGGCGACTTTGTATATGGTGATTATTACCTTTCATATAACAGGTTTATAACTAAAGACTAAGGAAAACAATATGAAAACTTTATCATTGCTCATATTTTTTCATCCTGATGAATATCTTCAACTCTAGAAATAGTTTTAATATCATATTTCTCATATGTCCATGAAACACTGAGAAAATAAATGATCACCAGACTTATAAAAGAGTATTAACCAATTCCTTACAAGACTCTAACATTTTCTTAGTTGACATACTTATTTTTACTCTTCAACTCAATCTTAGAATGTGGTGTAGGAGGTCCTTCTGTTTGTGTGTTGCTTTCATTGGCTAATGAATAAAGAAACTGCTTGGCCTGATAGGGCAGAACTTAGGTAGGTGGGGAGACAGAACTGAATTCTGGGAGGAAGAAAGCAGGGTAGGGGAGAACTGGCATGGAGCTGCCAGAGACAGACATGCCAAATCTTTCCCGGTAAGCCATGACCTCGTGGTGTTAGACATATTATTAAAAATGGGTTAAATCAAGATATGAGAGTTAGCCAATAAGAGGCTAGAGATAATGGGCCATGCAGTGTTTAAATTAATACAGTTTCTGTGTGATTATTTCAGATATAAGCTAGCAGGGCAGCCAGGACCAAAAGCAGGCCCTCTCTCCCCTTCAACAAGAATGCATGTTGTATATCAAGAAAATATAGGTTTATTCTTAAATATATAACCCAAATCACTCACATTTATAAACACATTGTTTGCATTCTAAGTTGAAAGCATAAGTTCTTATAAATAGATAGTACCATTTACTAGTCAAGTGATTTGCAGATTGATTTCTTTTTATTTTGTGTATATGAATGTTTGCCTATGTGGTTATATTTCAACCGTGTGCATGCCTCATGTCGGTAGAGGGCAAAATTGGGTTTCAGGTTCCCAGTAACTAGAAATATAGATGGTTGTAATCTGCCATATGGGTGTTAGGAACTGGAAGTGGAACATACAAGAGTAGCAAATGCTATTAGCTGCTTGTGAACACTTTGTAACTGATGTCTAAGTTTGGCAGCTCCCTGTGCATTAGCTGAGGTATCAGCGGGGAATTCTGGATGTATCTCTGTACCCTTAAAAGCTCCAAGGCTAGACAGATGGGTCAGTCTGGTTTTACAGAGGTCCCAGATCACAGCCACCTGTAACCCTAATTGTAATCCCAGTTATTTCCAAGAGATTTATCTCCCCTGTGACCTTCACATATACCTGCATTCACAAGCATATACCAACCCAGAAACACACACATGTATACACATAGCTAATAAACAAATAAATAAATCTTTTAAAAATATAAATCAAAATAAAAGCTAACAAACTCAAACTGCTATCTCAAAGCCTTTCACATTTTCTAAATGAAATTTCTAAACTTAAAAATTTTATGAAAAGAAAATTTATGATCAGGAAAGGCGTGATTCTAACTAAAAGATTTCTAGTCATGGCCTGACAAATGCTTGGTGAATTTCCCTCTCTTAAAGAAATGAAAAGTTTTAGAAAGAAAAAAAAGTGAAAAAAAATGGAAGTGGGAAGAAAGAAAGGGGGAAGCAAGAAAAGTTTAGAAAAAGAGAAAAGAAGGCAAGTCTCCAGGTCTCTGCCTCTCTCTCCCTCCCTCCCTTCTTTCCTCCCTCCTGCCTTCATTCTTACCTCTCTTCCTCCCTAGAATCTTTGCATAGTGGGACACAATAATCCAGAACCGTGTTTATTTGAGACTGCTGCCCCATTCTAGAATTGAGAATAAAGTATATTAAGATCTATAAATCTGGATTTGTTATACTTTCATTTTTTTAAAAAAGGAAAAGACAGGAGACATTCTTTTTTAAAGGAATTTGCAAGGCTTAATTTTAATAAATCTGTTAGAAAATTAAAGTTATATTTTTCAACCAAATTATTAATTTATAAAAATCATACCATTGGATTTCATTAAAATATAGTAGTACTTGAAAGTCAAACTTACTTTTGGTGCAGGCTTTCTATTGGTAAAATTAAACTCTGAACCCCACTAACGAACAAAAGAGGACACTATGGTTTCTATCTGCTAAGGACTGTTGCAGATTGACATCCCTGAATTTGCTTCCAGAAGATCAAGCATAAATGTAAATACAAAACCTGCCTTTAAACCAAGATGAATAAGCTTTTTAGAGTATTTCTTACCTCAATTATGATAAAGACAAACAAGAATTTAAACTACCTGAGGTGAAAGAATTCTTTCAGTCTATGCTAATTAGGTTCATGATGCTAAGTGATTGCATTTCCATGTTTGCTTTGCTGTGCACTTCCTACTGCCTTGTATTTAAGATGCCTTTTAAACACACATCTTGTTTTTAAATAACTAGATTGAAGAACCTGAGGAAGAAAACCCTTTGTGGATTTGGATCCCAAAAGTTCGAACACATCCAGCCCCTCAAAATGGATCTATTTGGTTAATTGTACCTGAGGAGCACTTTGAAGTTATTAATATTTAGTAATCTATATTTAAGTAATACATGTCATTCAAAAAGCATATATTCCTGAGGTGAATGGAAGGATAGGTGAAGGTGATGTTTGCGCAGAACTTGAGAGTATAATGATTTTGATTTAGAAACTTTACTACAGACACAGGACAAGTCATCCACCTGTATTTGTGATGTTTGGTCCATTTCTCTCATGTAGCGGTCCATCCGCAGCCATCATCACCAGCTCCAGTTGCTGTTAGAAACCTCTGGGACAGTCATTTGAAAAATGTTCACATGAAGAGTAGAGGAAATTGACTGAGGAAGGAATATTTTTAAATATGTGTCTTTCAGAATTCTGGAGCTACATTATCTCCTTTCTGTAAGTCCCAAGTTCCCGTCTCTGGCCTCCATCTTCGGAGGCCCCTTCCCTGTGCCCGCCAAGCGTTGACTCCTGCCCGGAGGGGGGGTGTCAAGAAAGCCCGCCAAAATCTTGACTACTTCCCCAGTCTATTTAATCCGCTTCCCCTGAAAGTTCCCACATGGTCTCTTTCCTCTCCCCCCTGTGGCTGCCTTCGCAGCTTCCCGGTTCCCCCTAGGGGCTACCCAAGAGTGCAAGAATCCCATTAAACCTAATTTTTTTTTTTTAATTTGGCTTGTTGTGATTTGGCTTGATTGGGATTTTTGCCGTCAGCAGAGAGCTCGCGTTAGGAAAATTCCTAACACTTTCAGTCTTTCAATGTGTTTTCTTAAATAGAGTATGTCAACATTAACCTGTAATCTCAAGCCTTAGAAGGCAGAGGCAGAAGGGTCAAGAGTTCAAAGTCACTTATGCAAGTTCAAGGTCATCTTGGTCTACCTGAAGAAAAGGTTCTTTTTATGAGTTTCAAAAATATATTTTATTGGAGAGCAACTGAACACAAAGTCAGTATCAGCATGGTATTTTTCACACAAGTCACACTATAGACCATACCTGCCCTTGGCTATACTTTTCATACCATTAAAACCTGTCTCTCTCACTACTTCTAGTGATCAGTTGTGAAGAACTATATGCTAGGGTTTCATTTCATTTGAATTTGGAAGGAATGTTACAGCTTGCCTGGCTGACAGTTGTGCCATCTTAAGACCAATTTTTTGAGCTGTGAACATGTGGTGGAAGCTGAACACGTGGTATTGGAAAGGAGAAAGTACTACTACAAGCAGGGCTCCCCTCTACTGGGCCAAGGTTAGTGGGTTCCCTCCAGGACAGTGGGTCTCCCAGGTCAGCTGCTTTCACATCCCAAAACTGTGAAGGTTTTTACTAACATCAGGATAGCTTCATCTTCTCTTCTTGAACACTTCCCAAGCTCTTTTCAGTAGCCCCTGGGAGGGCACCCTCTATGTAAGGATAGCCATGTTGTCTATGAAGGAAGTAATCATTAACTGGTTATGAACATGGCTTTTTTTTATCTAAATAAACACATGTTAATGTCTCAAAGTAATCATTTAAAAAAATTAGCGATTTCCTTTCTGCCCCTAAGAAATGTATTTGCATCTGAAGTTCAGAAGTTCTTCAGGGAGACATTTTCTATCAGCTACAAATCCTAAACATAATCCTTAGCAAGTTTCTTGAAAGTACAGTACTTTTATATTTTCTAGTATGAGCCATAGAAACCACAGGAGAACTTATAATTCACCTGTTTAAATATGTTTTGGGTAAGCAGACCTCTAAATATCTCTCTAGAAGGTTTATGTTATTTTCTTCAATTACTCCAAATCTACTAGAAGATAACTTCAGCAAAGAAATGGCAAATTCCACCTAAAATTTTAGACACTGTGTGTTTCATTTAAAAATACAGATCAGCAAGTTCAATGATTAAACCAGTTACTGAGTGCTGTTTCTCAGGAGAGTTTCTGTTATGATCAACACCATGACTAAAAGGAACTTGGGAGGGTTGGGTTTGTTTTATCTATAACACTCAGGTTAGAGTTTATCACAGAGAAAAATTAAGGCAGGAACGCAAGGTGCAGACCTGGAAGCGGGAGTTGATAGACAGATCATGAAGGATCTGCTAGTGGCTTCATCCTCATGGCTTACTCAGCCTGCTTCCTTATACATCTTGGGACCACCTGACCAGGGCTGGCATCACCCACAGTGGGCTGTTATCTCCTAGATCAATCATAAATCAAGAAAATCTTTTACAAACATCTATACAGGCGATTGGATGGAGGCATTCTCTCAATTGAGATTTCCTCTTCCAAGACCATTCTAATTTGTGTCAAGTTGACAATAAACTAGCAAGGACATGCTGAAAATGCAGTTTACTTTTGGGGGCTGCAAGGATGCATATTTAGAACAAAAATGTAAATTATTATTTGAGACAGCAATTATTTGTCGGCTTGCTCATTGCTCGACTATCTCAGTGCTCAGCAGTGGATGAACAGTGATAATCAGAACGGTAATACTACCATCATCATCATCAGCCTAGGGAAGAAAGCAGTGAAAGAAATTAATCCACTCACTTCCTTCAGACGGACAATGCTGCCTATAGGAAAGCTGGTGAAACTGAACCCCAGTTCCTCTAGACCTCCAGTTAGACATATACATGACATTGAAAAGGAAGGATGAAGTTAATTTTCTATTGAAAGTATGAAGAAAGTTGTCTCAGTTAAAGATTATAGTGACTAAATCCATAATATATGCATTTTAAATCCACAATTTCTTGTATAATAAATGTAATTTAGACAACTAGTGGTATATATTGTTTTCATAGATGTCATAAAATCATCATTGTTTAGGTTGTCTTCATATATGGAAACTGAAACCACAAGTTATCTGTATTTCATCTTGTAAAGACATTAATCTGACATGAACGACTCTTCCTCATGACCAACAGAAATTCAATTATCTTGAAGGTACCACCTCCAAAATATCCATACATCAGACAGTGGGATTTCAACCTCTGAATTTGTGGGATTCAAAAACACAATGAGTATAAACTGGAAAAAGTGCATACCTTAAATGCTCCCTTTTCTGTGAAGTAATCTCACGTACCTTACCTGGAGATGACAGTGGCCATAATAAACTAACAAGCACGTCTGATGTGGGAAGGCAAACCTGGGAGACATCTCCTATAGTCAGTTCTCTGTTTGCCTAAGCCTCTGGATTTCCTGAATCTTTCAGTTTTTATGCTCACTGCCCCTTGCGATCAATGTTAGTTCATGCAGCCACAGAACATGCAGTGCTCTTTAAAAACCAAAGGAGCAGATGTTTTAAAGGAATATAAAGCGAGATTCATATTTAGATTTAATGTAAAGGATAATACATTTTTCTGAGAAGGGCGTTTTAGGATTGAGGCATCAATCTCAGGTCAATGTATAAAAAATGGGTCACATCATTTGGGTTGTTGCAGCTAAGTAATGGTTTAGAGTAAGGTTTGTGTGCCATCATATTATGTATTTCCCTTCTTCTGTCTGTATCTCAAGATTTTCTGTTTGCTTTGTGTTAATGATATACTCTACTAAATAATGACTAAAGTAATATAAATATTAAATTATTATGAAATCAAGTATATAATGAAAACAAGACTGAACTTTTTCCAGCCAACAAACTGTGAATTTGGAGATTTAATACTCTCATAATATCTACCTAGTTTTAAAATTGGCAAATATTTGGCTACTTGAGAGTAAGTCATTTGAACACCATGATTTGTTCTTATTTTTAAAAAATACATAGTTAATTTCATTTTTATGGCTTGCATTTCTATTAACTGCTTGTCAAATATATATGCAGTCTGTGTAACCAAATATGGGTCATATTATATTATTATAGTAAATAAACAAATAAACTAATGTTTTATAAATAAAACTTTTTTCGAAAATTACAGAAACAGTTGGGTAAGCTAAAAGGAATTTACAGAACAAATTAAATTTCTTGAGGAATTCCAAAGTAGAGATTCTACAAGCCCTATCTCCTTGTGCTCTGATATTATCATAAAGGCAGTCCTCTGTTTTACATATGTGCACACAAGCTAAATAAAACTAACAAACTTTACTAAACCCGGAGCTTGGTCTTTGCTAAACACAAGTCCTTTATGGTCTTTAAACATTTTTTTTGGTCCTTGAAAGTCATGCAGCTTTTGTGTTGATAAAATAGCAAGGAATTGTCTTCTGGGAAAACTAAAAGTGAGTTTGATTTTTGTATGACCAAATTTATAAGGGATTGATATTAAGCCTTTCTAAATGATCTTATTTGATCTTATTCTAAACGATCTTATTCTAAATAATGTTTCTTCATTAGGAAACTCACATTCATCTTTTATTGGTTCCTAGTTTCTTGGAATTAACTTTGTAATCTCTAGGTTTTGAGCTGGTCAACTTATTCTGAAAGCTATAAATTTCAACAACCTTTACTTAATCCAAAGTCATCCTAAACCTACACAAATATTCGGGAGGCAGGAATCAACAGCTCCTACTTTGAAAACATTCAAGAAAAGAAGCAAGGAAAACCAAGTTTTTAATTCTTTTTTTATTGTTTTTATTGAGCTATATAATTTTCTCCATTCCCCTTCCTTCCTTCCTCCCTCCCCTTCTATCCTCTCTTATGATCCCTCTTGCTCCCAATTTACCCAGGAGATCTTGTCTTTTTCTATTTCCCATGTAGATTAGATACATGAATGTCTCTCTTAGGAACCTCTTTACTGTCTAGGTTCACTGGGTTTGTGAACTGTAGGATGGTTTTCTTTGCTTTATATCTAAAAGCTACTTATGAGTGAGTACATATGATAGTTGTCTTTCTGTGTCTGGGTTACCTCACTCAATATGATGTTTTCTAATTCCATCTATTTGCCCACAATTCTAAGATGTCATCATTTTTTCCCACTGCATAGTACTTCATTCTATAAATGGACCCTCCACGTTCTAGCTACAACAAACAATGCTACTATGAACATAGTTGAGCACATGTCCTTGTTGTATGATGGAACATCTTTTTGGTGTATTACTAGGTCTTGAGGTAGGTTGTTTCCTAATATTCTGAGAAAACACCATACTGATTTCCACAGCAACTGTACCAGTTTGCACTCCCATAAGCAGTGAAAGAGTGTGTTCCCTTTACCCCACATCTTCTCCAGCATAAATTTTCATCAGTGTTTTTGATCTTGGTCATTCTTAAAGGTATAAGATGGAATCTTAGAGTTGTTTTGTTTTGATTTGTATTTCTCTTATGGCTAAGGATGTTGAACATTTTCTTAAGTGTCTTTCGGCCATTTTAGATTCCTCTGTTGACAGTTCTCTGTTTAGAACTGTGCCCCATTTTTTATTGGATTATTTGTTCTATTGATGACCAATTTCTTGATTTCTCTGTGTATTTTGGAGATCAGCCCTCTGTCCGATGTGGGGTTGGTGAAGATCTTTTCCCCTTCTGTAGGCTGCCATTTTGTCTTATTGAGCATTTCCTTTGATTTATAGAAGTGTCTCAGTTTCAGGAAGTCCCATTTATTGTTTGGGCAAACCACTTTTAAACAACTTCCCCAAGGAGTAATGGAACAATTGAAAGAACAATTGGAGAAGAAATATTCTGTTTCTGAGATGATTCACTGAGTCATTGGGCCTTTAATTTTAGCCTTCAGGTAAACAATTTCCTAACTTGGCATCTAGAAATTTCTTTACATGAGAACTTAAAAGACAAAAGAAAACATGAATTTTGATGATCAAATAGTACTTTCAATGTGAATGTGGAAAATGTGTTACTCCTTGCAATTCTAGTCCATGTCACAGCAAAGAGGGTGAAGATGAAGATTAGGAAAAATACACTGGTTTGCAAGTCTTGATAAACTCAGAGTTCTGAATGACAGAACAAAAATTATGGAGAGAGTTTGAAGAGTTAATCAGGAAGATATAAATAAACTTCAGAATATTTTAAGAAGATATAGCTTATCCTAAAAATAATGGGAAAACTTTAAGATATTTAAAATATTGTGTTTTGAGAATAACCAAGAGAATAGGGTGGAAATGACTTTCTGGGGGTTAAAATCCTCATCAAAAACTGAGGAAAAAATGTTGGTGTAATATGAGGACTTTGGTTCTGTGAAGGGAGAGAGGTCAGGACATTGACACGCTCTGCATGTACATTTGCCTGAGTTGTGTTGGCCATCACGTGTAAAGAAAAGATACCACATTTCAGGAGGGTGCCTGGCTTTCAGATTTGAGAAACTACTTTAAAAGTGGCATTATTTACTGGGATGACTTTTGAGGGTGAATAATGAATTAGGAGAAAGAAGATGAACTCAGTTTGGTGACACAGTTTCTTGAGAAAGACTTGCAGATGAGCAGACAAAGGAAAAAATTTAAAAATGAAATAGTTCAAAGACATTCTCATTAATTTTGGGAATTTTTATACAATCGGCCAGTTCTATTTTTTAGGCTAATAAACAAAAAAGTTTGAAGTGAATAAATTTTTGGATTAGAATATCCTTGAGCGTCTGGAAAATCTGGACTAAGCTATTGCATATTTATTCTATCACCAATTTCTAACTTTTCCCAAACTATGATCCAGTGTGTGTCTAAGAAGAAAAGACCTGTCTGATACCATGAGGGGAAAAAATGAAAATCTGATAAGCAAAGTATTGGAAGCTCTCTGTAGTTACTGAAAACTTCAGCTACAATGAGTTCAAAATTCCAAATTCCTATAGGAAAATTAAAGGCAAAATGAAATGAAATTTTCCTACCCATGAGTCTACTTACCTTTGAAGATAAAGGAACATATGCAAAAAGAAATGGTAGTATAATTATATTACTGAATTTTAGAGAACAAGAGATGATAAAAGTAAACAAGCTTAAATTCTGAATCTGTTCAAATAGTCATTTCATATTGACTTCTTAATTTAAGCAAAACTCTTTACACCACTATGATATTATAGTCAGTGCCAACACTACTTCTATGAAAGGAAGATACAGACATCCAAAATTGTCCAGATAACATGTTCTCCACTCATCTCTGATCTGCTATTTTTACCACCCCCATAAAATTGTTATTGAAAACAACCACAGTCCTAGTAAGTAGATGAACCAATCATGCTTCTCATGTGAAGAAGACACAATAAAATTCTGCCAGGAAAGGGGATCCCTTACAGATAAGTACACATCAATGTTTATAATTCATACATTTCCATTAAAGCAGAAATAAATACAAATGGGATACTAGAGAACACTTAAGGACAAAAAGTATCCATCATAGAAAGGATTGAGTGATCCCCTAATTACTCTCTTTCTCCAATACTAAATAAATATTTTAGAATCAAACTCTCCTCACGAAACAAATTTTTAAACCCAATTACATGCTTAAAATAGTCCTTTGGGTTTCAATGGCCACAAGTTTGGCCAACCACATCCCTTCTCCACTAGTTTTTCATCTATAATATAGCATCTCTATTTGCACTTGACTGGAGCCAAAATTGGAGACATGTTAGGTTTTTCCCTTTTTTAACCACTCATTTCAAATCCATCAGAAAAGCCTTTTGCTTATATAAAACTCACCATGAGCTTCTCTGGACATAATATAACACAGTCTAAGTTATCATCATCCTTTCCAAAAAATTGCATGAAGGTTTTTCTAAGAAAATAAGTATATAAAAATACCTATATCTAATAACTCATGCTTTTCCAGAAGCAAATTTCAACTTTCTTAAATATAAATAAAATGTTTTGGATATTCAGTGTCTTCCCATTGCAACTTGAAAAAGCTGATTAAAAAAATTCGTTTTAAACAAAACCAAGCCCTTTAGTTAACATCATAGCCAATTCCTATAATTCTAACTGCAACAACCAAGTGCTGTACTGCATAGAAAGCAAGATTGTGAAAACACATTGCTTGGGTTTGCATCATGACTTTCTGCTTTCCAGTTTAGGTGAGTTAGTAATCTTCCTGTGCATCATCTGGGCACAATGATAAAACATTTGGTCATAATCCATGATTTTTGTTGAAAATTTTACCTGTGTTTATAATTTAGGAATGGGACTCCCGACATTTCTCGTATTTACATGCCCCATTCCCAGATCTTGTTTCCACTATTTCATTATCTCATTTCAGTTGAAACTCCTCAATTCTGAAAACCTTCTCATGTCTGCCTACAGATGTCTCTTAACTTCAGAAATCATCATGTTCATTTATCTTCCTGGGTTTTTTGTGGTATTTTTTTCCAAATTAAGATTGAAAACTGTACACTTTCCTTTCCTAGTTGTAAGAATAAGACCTAATTTATTCTGAGGTTCTATTTGGAAAAGAAATACAAGTGTCTGTGGATCTTATTTAATCTCAGAAAGAACAGTATCTTCATTTGTTAATGAGTAGGAGAAGACATAATGGAGAAAGTACTGTGTTGATATTCATTATAAAAGTACCTATAGCAAGCATTGAAAGAGAAAGAAGAGGATATTGCACCAATTCTAGAATTTTGGTCAAGTCTAGGAAAATAAAAGGAAATGAAGAAAATAACAGTTGAATATAGTGAGCCCCTTGTGTTCATGTATCTCACCAAAGTATATTGAACTAGAAGAAGTAATATAATGAGAAACTAATATTTTAAAAGTTTCATTTAAATTATTCATTAAAACTGGATGGAATATCCCCTCTCAATTTGTTATTTTCTTATGCCCTCCTTTGACCTCATCCAAATATTAATTTCCCTTAGATGTTTTGCATGAATGAAACCGTTTTATATTTCACAAATTAAATATTGGCCTTGCTTTGGAAAAAGCTAAAGGTTTCTCAAGTATCGAAATGCACAAAGATATTACATCTAAAATAGACATCATTAAGACAAGCATGTATTGAAAATGATGAAGAGAAGAGAGAGATTTAGAGGAGGCAATTATATCAACTATATCTTAATCTTGCTACAGAATATGTGCTTACCCAAGCTTCTAAGTGTTCAATAAACTAATATACAGAAACATATATAAGGACAGATTTTTGTTGTTGTTCTTTCACCTAATAATCAGCTTATTGGGACATCTTAGAAATAATCACTAGAAAAAGCCCCGTTTTATTTTCTTCCTAGAACTTTTAAATTCTAGAGGATTCTAAAGTAACCAAATCCACAGGAACTTGGTGAATAGAATAAAATGTCACATTAGTAATTTACAAAAGGTGGCGTGTGTATTTCTATGTTTTTATCCATGTTTACACATGCATGTGGAGGTCATTTGTCTTTTTCAGTCATTCTCTACCTTATTTTTTGAGCTAAGATCCCTCACTAAATCTGGAGAGAGTTGATGTAGCCATAGTAGATAGCTAGCGAGCCCCAAACATCACTTTGTTTCTTGGTATTTGGTGATCATATTAGAGGCAATTACCTCCATAACTTGCGATTTTGCTTGGGTCTAAGGCTCAGTTTCTCATGCTTGCATTTGTCTTCAGTTTGCCAATAGAGCCATATCCCAAGGCCTCTCCTCAAACTTCTTTTCATATCCATTATTCAATGTCAAAATTTCCTGGTAAATACGGACCAATATACTTTTGAATTGTAATTCACCCAACCCAAACCCAGTACTGCCAAACTAAGAACAGAATCCTTTGTCAACCTGATGTTAATTCCTTGGTCTCTAAGTAGTGCCGACGTTTGTTCGCAATATCTTACTGCTAGAGCTGCCGTGTATCTTTTCGGCCATTCCCTCTCCTTATCATCTAGCCCCATAACACCATATTAAAGTAACTTCAGTATGCCTGAGCACCCTCCCATCATTCTCTGTCTTTCCTCTGATCCCTATATTGTCTTTCTTTTACTTCAAGGTATTTCTTCTGCATAATATTCTGACTTTAAAAATTGAATGACTATTTAAAATGAGTAGTAAATCTTATTTCTGAATGTTAGCTGGTATGAAGGACAGTGGAGTGGCATCTTAACACCCATTATCTTGGCAAGCTGAGTGGGAAATATTAAGTGAAATTCATTATAAATTATGTCCAACTTTTAGGGTTCTATGATTCAAGACCTGGGTCTTTAGATGGAAGATGAGGACACTTTGCTTAAAATAAATTAGTGTCTTTAATCTGTGTAACTTGCCAATCAAAACCTAAAATTCCTCAAACACAGCCTTGGGCATATCAGCAGCCTAATTACACAGGGTCTGGCCCATCACCAATGTTTTAACACTTGATTTATTTCCTGTTCAATTTGTTCAATAAGGCCGGAGTTAATTGGTTTTCCAAGTGAGTGTTAAAATATAAAGCTCTACCTTCATTAAGTGGAGACTGTTCTTATTATGCACCAATGACTTACAAGTCTATGTAAAGGTCACTAGGGTGAGATTTCAGGGCACTATTTACAAATCATGGCTTTGACTTGATACTAATATGATAAATAACCAGAAATAGCCAGACCTCTGTGATTCATAATAAGAAATGATTATATGAAATATTTAAAGTCCCTGAAACAAAATATATTTTTAAAAAAGCATTTTAAAGCACTGTATGTTATCTTTCAAATTAATTACTTTTTATGTTTTTAAGAAAATATAATGTACCAGTGAATATCTATGTTACTGTTATTTATTTGTTTGTTTATTTAACAGGGTTTAGCATTTGTGTGCCATTCTTCTGTGGTGCACAAGGACATTTAAATATGTGCTATTTTGACAATATAAATGACAAATTAGAGACTATATGATGAAAACTAATGTGTTTTAAAATTTTATTGGATTCCTATATTAACATGAAGAATGCAAAAGCAGTAATTTTTATTGTATCATTTTTCTATGGGCTATTTTTATCTTGAACACTACCAGCAGTAATGCTGTTTTTCATTACTGTCAAATGTGATTTTCAAGAAATATCACTTGGCAAGGGAAATGTCTTTCAGGAAACAGGATTTGCATTCTTGGTAGAAAAAGGTTGTATTTTGGAAATTTTTTCAGGAATCCCAAATAGTATCCACAGTGTGGGTAGTGTACGTGGATTCTCTAGTTAATGTTTCATCAGCTACTGCCACCACCTTCCTTTCATTCTGGGAAGGAGCGACATGTTACAAATAGAAGCACCAAAATTGAAATCTGCCAACTAATTTCCAAGAACTATAGACTGATCACACACAACACACACTTATGCACACATGCATGCATGCACTCTTAGAACTCCCTGTATTTGAAAGGAATACTTTGCATTCAAAAATATTAGCATAAAGCTTTATGTGAAAGGGTCCAAATGTCACCTAAATTGAATGGGATAATTTAATTATATTTTCTTACATAATATCATGACATTTTACACTTTAATAGATTCTTTCTCTAACAATAAACTTGCCTGTCTTTGAGATACTGTGTTTAAATTCCATGACACTGATGTTTCTTAGAGCTATGGGAACAAAATGCCACAAATTACATGGCATGTATTTGTTAAATATAAAATCTGGAGTCTATTAGTCTGAAACCAAGACACCAGCAGCCCTTCTCTGAGAGACTGGTTAGAAATCTTCTTTGCCTCTCTCTCCCTGACACCTGTTTTTATCATCAATTCTTTGCATTCACTCACACCCAGTTACTCCAGTTTCTCCCTCTGTCAAAGTATGTGTTCTCTTTGTGAATCTGCCTACACTTATAATTACTCTTCCTATAAAGATGCCTACCGTACTGGATGATTACATCTACAAAGATCCAGTTTCCAAATAAGGTCATAATCAAGGAATTAGTAATAAACATTATTTAGGGCATAGAGTTCAAATTTTGAAAATGTTTTTTGGAAATATTTTACACGTCAGATTCAATATGTAATTATTTGACACAGATAGTAATTGTTTGGGCAAAATGATAAATATCTGTGGTGTCAGAACAATGTGCTTTTAGATTTAGGGAGTGAAGTTTGGAATCACATATGGGATAGGTATTCCCATTAAACATAAAGTTTTACGTGAGTACCCTGGTGCAAGTTATCATAAACTTAGTATGTGTTCCTGCTATCCAGACATAATTTTTGTGAAGTCTAGTCAAGGGTAAACAAGCACCCAAATAGAAAGCCAAGCCTAAGACTCGTGAACTCAGTAGAATAAATTCATTCCTTATTTATCTTAACAACAAGAAGGAAAATGTTCTCAACAAGGATTTTAGAGACAGAAGTCTTCACAGATTCAATGTCTCCACAATCTTCTAACAAAAGTCATGAGATTATATACCGTAGGGATCAGTTACTTTCTCTCATGTTCATTACTGTTGACTCTGGGAATAATTCCAAACCTTGTGAATGTAGGGTAAGTCATGAGGTCACTGTAAATTTCTGAACTATCACCAAAAACCCATTATTTTTGCTAAATCCATAGAAACATAGTGATTAATGTTATTCGGTGAGAAAAACATTTTCATTTTATTATTTATGCTTTCAATAGTTACCTGCTCTGAGAGAAGCCCATATAATTTAAATTGAAGGTAGAGCAAAGCCATATTAACGTCATATACATGAGTTTGAAAACTGCTAATCAGATTAAGAACTGTATTGTATTCATTCAATTTCATTTCATTCTTGTTTTATTTTCACATTATACTGACATAGAGGGAGCAGAGGCTCAAAGTCCTACCCATTGTTGAATGTAGAGCTTATTTTACCATGAAGAAGTCTTGTGGCAGTTCTTGGCTATAGGATTTGAAGAATCGTATAATCTTTTTTTTTTCACATTTAATTTTTTATTATTGCATTATAAATAGTACCATTCAAAATTTCCACCTCCTCCGCTCCTCCCATTTCCCTCCCGCTTCCCCACTCCCCCTCTCCTTTTCCCCTCCAGTCCTAAGAGAGGGCAGGTTACCCTGCCCTGTGGGAAGCTCAAGGCCCTCTCGCCTCCATCCAGGCCTAGGAAGGTGTGAATCCTTTTGTTTGTTTGTTTGTTTGTTTGCATAGGACTAGAGAATTAGCCAGTAGAAATTTTCAGCCAGTCCACTATGAGGAACTGATAAGTTTATTGATTTCTCTTCTAGTAAATCTTAAAGTTTCACCAGATTAAACCTGGTGTCCAGCTCCTTTCACACTGGCCTTGGGGGTGAGATCAGGATGAAATGTTTCATAAGATTTCACACAGTTATAATTAAAAGTAAGACAAAGTGAGAGACAATAAGGCATGTGAAGTGCTTGGTGAGTGTCCAGCAGGAATACATGTCTTTTAAGACTAAGTAACCCGGTCATTCAAGAATAGTTTGGCTTTGTTATGGCATATGGTGTTCAGCTCAAATGATACTGATAAAGTGAAAGCAGTTGTGCCAGTAGATAAGTTATGAGTGCAGACCCAAACACTGAGATAGAACCTCTCATCCCAAGCCTACTATGATGGGCAAAACAGAGAGACTGTACCAAACTCTGATCTTCATGGCTATTTTGCAAATGATATGCCAGACTCTTCCAACAATACCTCTCCTTAGTCTACTCTTATGATCCAGCATTAACACTTAGCAGTAATTCCAGTTTCATTTATTGCAAGAAGCTTTAGTTTACACATTCTGACCAATCCCTGGCAATTCAGTAGTCTCCCTTCCATCTGATAATGACAGACTAGCTTTGTTTTAATACAACTAGGTTTCATGGTAAATGAACTTTAATTGTAAGATGACAATTCTAAACCTAATATTGTCACATGACAGCAGAAGAGATTACCTTATATCTAAGCTCTACTGTCACAGAAACCAAACAGACTTCTCGTCTTGGGTCATTTTTACTTTCTTATAATATCCACAAATGCCTTCTATATTCTAATGACTGTATTACCCTTTCACTTGCCTTAAAATTTTGCTCCCTTCTTACTTTCTTCCTGATAAATTTTTTGTATAATTATGCAAATTTACATGTGCATATGATATTCAAACCTTTTATGAGGCTCATAAATCCTGTTTCTTGCAAGCTATACTAGATAGCTGTCTTTAAGTAACCTAGTAACTTAAAACATCATGCCCATAATACACATAAAAAATTATCAGTGTGAGAGGAAATGTGAAATGAGAAAGCATGGTAGGTTCACAAAATTGTGGTTAATATTCGAGGGCTCCTTTAATGACAAAATACAAAAGTAGATCCATCTCTTTCAAACTATAATATGTACTATTTGTTTCCTGATATTAACTTTTAAATCATCAAAATAGTTTTAATTTTGGTTTCCTTTTAAAGAACCTTTATTTCACCTCATTTTTTTATTCTTCTTTATAAAGTATTAATTTATTTTATATTTTAAACTTTATTACTAAAGTTATTTGTGTAAAATATATTAAAGATCTCAGTTTTTTTAAAGACGAATTTAAGTGTATACACGATTAAGTAATATGTAAACTTATTAGTGAATATTATTTTTCATTACATTACATGAAGCTTATCTGGGGGTAAGTTACTTGAGATTTATACCCTTCATTTTCTTCAGGGATTTATGGAAAGATTAAATCTGATGGTTCATGAAAATCATTAATTTAGTAAATGTTGTATCTGAGTATCGCATATACATTTACTGAGTACCATAAAGTACTCATAAAGAAAAATTTCCATGTGCTAATCTCTTTTTCTAGTACTGGGATGGCAAAGATGTATAAAAAACTATAAAAGCATGATTTAATAACCCCAAACACACAAATATCATACATATTGCTTTAGGGAAGGGTTCTCAACAAATTGGGGTCACATACTAGATATTTACATAACAATTCATAACAGTAGATAATTACAGTTATGAAGTAGCAACAAAATAATTTTATGAATGGGGTCACCACAACATGAGGAATTGTATTAAAAGGTTGCCACATTAGGAAGGGTCGAGAACCAATCCTTTACAACATTCTAGAAAGATCTGAGAGGCAGTCGTCTGGATAACTGGAAATATGTGAGAAGCCCCTCCAAGTAAGTGAAATTAGTCACTGTGTCTGTGAAGAGAACATTCTAGCATTACTGTGATATGCAGCGAGCGGGATTCCAGCAGCACGACTTGTATGCTCGTAATGAATCATGAGAGGTGCAAAGATTTTTCCCTGTTGCTTTGAGGCGAAGATACAAACTGTATTGATTTTTATAATAGAACTTGAAAACTACAAAATTTTTTACATTCACATAAAGGCACAGGGTGCTAAGAAGCTGGAAGACGTAAGATTCATTACACTGGAAGTGGAGGAAGAAATGTGGGGATATTAGACTCGATCATGTACTGAGTGAAAGTCTCAAAGGAGTTATAGATAAAATTTTGTGGCTATAGGTATCTGGCAGAATTGTAGAGGAGAAGGAAGAAAATGTTAAATGTCCTTAAACCAGACATAAATAAAATATCAAATACAGAGAAATTGGATTTAGCAAATTGCATTGAAGCTGAGGTTATCAGGAAATAGCTATAGATGGCCTTTCCTGAGTAACCTCCAAATGCCCCCGTGCTTTGATTGGTTATCTCTGTACACCTCCTAGGAAGGAGCTTAGTTTTTCTTACTTTAAATGTTCTGCAACACTGTTCTTTCTACTTAGTATTAACACTTTATATTATTTTTAGCTTTCCATGAACAGTATTTATTTAATCATTTATCCAAATATAGTTTTGTGGTGTGTATGTGTGCACATGCACATATGTATATATGTGAGTATATGTGTGAGCATGTGGAGGCACTGCGACAGCATCACCTCTCATCCTCAGCAGCACCATCACCTGCCTGCGAGATGGGGTGGGTCTCTCTTTGGCAAGGGGCCTACCACTTATGCTAGGGTGACTGCTCAAGGCTTGCTTCATTGCACTGGGATGCCAAGCAATCAGGTGATGTAATTCTTTACATAGCTTCTGGGGATGAAACTCGGGACCTCATACATGCAAAACAAGCTTCTTACCCATTGAGTCCAGATCCCAAATTTCTCACATATGTTTATTATTATTATTAGCATTTATTTTAATGAGGTGCTGTGACACACTATATATTTTATACAATAATATTTTAAAGACTTTTATTCTGAGTCTTGCTTTGCAATAATAAAACTGAAAATATTTATACCAGGTTGTCCTCTTTATTTTATACAGCTTAAACCCTAGTTAAAGTAAAAAAAAAAGTTACAATATTTATTCATGCGTTGGAATGATTGAGGAGAAGAGAGTGTCAGCTTGGTCTTGACTAGAATGAGTCAGAGGAGGGCCATCCCACTTGTCAGATAATTTCCTGAGCCTGACATTTTCTGGGCACAATTCTTTAACCTAACATATCTTTGCAAAGTTTAATAAAAAGTGTTTGCCCACTGTACTAGTTTAGATATCAATAAAACATTGGCTTTCGAGTGTTTGTTGGGCTTTTTTCGGTATTATTGATTTGACATCAGCCACAAAGAAAGCAGGAGTTTGAAGGTCAATGTTCCCTTAAGCTATGTTGCAGGCACCTATTATAATAACTGTCTCAGGCATTGGGAAAACTAGTCATTTCACCTTGTGTGTAGTAATGTCCTCTTGAATGAAGAGTTGCCCAAGTTTCAAGATAACCAAATGTCAAAGCATATACTTGGGCAGTAAACTAATTGGTAGCAAACCTCATTAAGAATTCTGGTTGCAGTAATAGCTTTTCTTCAATTGCCACTGCTGTTAATGAGAAGCACAACAGAAGCCACATTACTGCTCTGACAATTTGTTCCATTGATTTATTATGCTTGTTCTGCCGCCATCTACATGCAGGGACTGCAAAGCATTTGTCTGATACTAGTGCATCTTGGCTTCTGCAAATAGACTGAAGGGAGGCCAGTTTTTAAACGGTGACACAGCTACTACTAGTAGTTTATCCTGCCATCCCGGGAAATACACAGGCAGCAATTGAAACGAAGGTGCTATTCAGGGAATCATTGCTTACAGATCATTTTTACTCCAGTTCTGGAAATGAAGAAATACGTGTTTCACTTAACAAACTACTCCAAATACATGTTTATATCAAATTAAACTAAATTTCATTTAACCTTCCACTTTTTATGCATTACTTTTCTGGCAAATGAATTTGTATGTCGCCTCATCTATGTAATCTCAAGAGAGAGAAAAAAATGAATTGAATTTTCAAAGGATCTAAAAGATGTAACTTTTTTCACATTCCTTTAACATCTCAACTCATTTAAAATCCTAAAGTATCCAACAATCACTTAAATTATAATTACAATCACTGAAATACAAACATTTGGACTTTTCCACAAACCAACCTAAAATACCTTTGGCAGAATTTATCTCTCAGTTATCTGTTTGATCAGTGCTTGTCCTGGATGAGGGGCCAGTACAAAAGTAAGATTTTGATGCCATTGTTAGAGCAGTGTTTAAGGAGAAACTTCATAAGGACATGGAGAAATCATGTTTTTCCCTTTAGTTAGTATTTTGAAAACCTATGTTGATATTCAATGTCATTGTCACTATGCTGGTTTCTAGGGGAGAAGCTACTTACTGGCAGTTTGGACTTAGATTCATTTGTAGCCTAACATGTAAAAAATGTCTTCTATTTCACTTGGAGGCACATTTGAATATTCTTAAATTCTAAAGAATTGATATATATCGACATCTGCATCTCTCTACCGAATGTACCGAAAAACAATGATGGCCCCATGGAGAGCATTTCTGCTCTCACATATGTAAGATGGATTCAATTGCAGGTTTTAGTTTTCAGTAATAGTTGGAATGTTCCTACCACAATTTGTTCCAAATACAGGATGGAAAATCATTAAATGAATACTTTTTGCTCATGGAGATAAGCAGTCTCACCTAAGATGCCCATTGAGTAACAAGGTGGTTTGCTCTATGTGGGCATTCAAAAAGTTGTTTATCTGAGTAGCTGAAAATGGATTTTGCTTGATTTCCCCAATCTCTTAATGACAGGACAATTGATTGGATATTGTTATCCAGGAGAGAACTCACCAAGAAACACTGCTCTTGTTCTGTTGTCTTGTATTCAAGTGTATTAATATTTGAAAACATCATGTTGTATACCATAAATACACCATGTTTTGGTCAATTCCAAAAATGAGTCTGAAATTTTATAATCTACTTCCTGTAGTTCCTAAAAGAATTGAATGCCCCATTACAGTGTAGAACTGGGGACTCAAGACAATGACACTGTGTGGCGTAAATGCCCCTGAGGTTACTGATTATTAAAGCCTTGGTCAAGAGTCTGTTGGAATTTCGGGAGCTGATAGGATGTCAGGCCTGGTGAAGGAGCATTGGGACATAGGACACGGGAGGTGGTTACGAGGTGACCCCTTGAATTCTTGAAAGGGGGAAAAGAGCAAGCCTGGATTCCAACCATTTTATTCTGTTTCTGTTTGAGACGTGAGTTCTCTCCCTAACACATGTACCCACTATGACATATGCCATGTAACATGAAGTCCTCATGAGAACTAAGATCATGCCGATGTCATACCCTTGATCCTTCAAAGCTGCTATGCGATTTTCTGTTTATAAACTAGTATGTTCATCTCATGAAGAAAGGAGCACCAAATACTCGTTAAGTTCTCGTTGAGACCAACAGGCATCCCTGCTCAGATTTAAGAAAAGAGAAGATCTTATTTAAAAAAAAATAAAAGTGTGTCAGTCCCACATTCTGAGACAAAAAAAAATGGTTGTTAAGTTCTAGTGGAAACATCATGTCATTATTGGTTTGAGATACTCTGAAGCCTCACTTCATGATTTTCAACAAAAGTAGTATTTTTTTCTTTCAAGAAGTCTTGATTGTTTTTCTCCTGCAGTATTATCTGGACTTTAATAAGATATGCTGATATCGAAAGGGGCTATACCAGCTTGCACTCTCACCAGCAATGGAAGAGTGTTCCCTTTACTTCACATCCTCTCCAGCATAAGTTGTCATAATTGTTTTTTGGTCTTGGCCATTCTTGTAGGTATAAGATGGAATCTCAAAGTTGTTTTGATGTGCATTTCTTTGATGGCTAAGGATGCTGAACATTTCCTTAAGTGTCTTTCAGTCATTTTTGATTCTTCTGTTGAGAGTTCTCTGCTTAGGTCTGTACTCCATTTTTTATTGGATAACTTGTTCTTTTGATGACCAGTTTCTTGAGTTCTATCTGTATGGTGATTTCTCAGAAAATTAGGAAACAACCTTCCTCAAGATCCAGCAATACCACTCTTGGGTACATACCCAAATGATGCTCAATCATACCAAAAGGACACATGCTCAAACATGTTCATAGCAGCGTTGTTTGTCATAGCCAGAACCTGGAAACAACCAAAATGCCCCTTGACCAAAGAATGGATAAGGAAAATGTGGTATATTTACACAATGGAGTACTACACAGCAGAAAAAAATGACATCTTGAAATTTGCAGGCAAATGGATGGAGCTAGAAAACATCATATTGAGTGAGGTAACCCAGACACAGAAAGACAATTATCAAATTTACTCACTCATAAGTGGTTTTTAAACATAAATCAAAGAAAACCAGCCTACGAATCACAATCCCAGAGAACCTAGACAACAATGAGGACCCTAAGAGAGACATGCATGGATCTAATCTACATGGGAAGTAGAAAAAGACAAGATCTCCCAAGTAAATTGGGAGCACGGGGACCATAGGAGAGGGTTGAAGGGGAGAGAAGAAGAAGGAAGGGGAGCAGAGAAAAATGTATAACTATACTCTTACACCTCTGTTTCTCTGTCTTCCTCTCTTGACTCATCTCTTCTTCCCTGTTTGTTTTTCATGGTCTCCTCTCCCTCTTCTTCTGCAAGCACAAACACAACACTTGCATTTAATATGCATGGTCACCTCCTATTCATCCTATTCAAGATCTGGAGGTGGAAAATGAATGAAGCTCTGCCTAAGATTTTATTCTATACTTCTTTCAAATTTTAGTTGACAAATGATTCATCAATGACTAGATGAGAATGGGGCATGTCTGAAGCCAACTCTACAAAAATCACACAAAAAATATGTAAAATTTTGTTGAAGATACCAAATGCACAGTTTCCTACCCCTCATAAAATGAGAATAAGGCATTTTAAAGTATGGTGCTGGGTTTTTTAGGAGAGTGCAGTCCTTTCAGATTCCTTTGTTCATGTTTACAATTCAATTTTATCACCTAGTGCTATAATAATTTTGTGCATAGGTGTTAGATAAGCATCCTTCCTTCTAACATTATACCTAAACTATCTTAATATGAAACTATTGCCTTCACAGTGTTGTATTCTGCATTATCCAATGAACTGGGCTGTGTTAAAAAAAGCTCCTTAAATTTCAATATCCTGACATTAATAGACATTAATACATCATTTTGATTTAGATGGTTGATAAAATTAATTCTATTATCTATATATTGTTGTGTGGCAAATTAACATGAAATTAATTTAAGGTCATTTATTATCTGACATGCTATCGTTTTTCTATTGTTGTGTGGCAAATTAATACAAATTAAATATAAAGTCATTAATTATCTGGCATTACTGTTGATCAAAATCCTTGCCAAGATTCTCATGGCCTTTCTATTCAAGGTCTTCTGAGGCCATCAGTTTTTTCTGGCTATCATTCAGGGGTTATGTCATAGCCTAGAGTTATCTAATTTATTGCTTTGTACATTCTTCAAAATTGACATTAGGAATTGAACCCATCTCCTGCTTTGAATCTTTCTGACTTATTTTAGTTCAAATTAAAAGTTTTAAGGGATTAAATCAAGTTTCTTGGATAATGCACTTGCCATACGGTCATCTGATTTGAGACCTTGACTGCATTTGCAGATGCATGTTATTTCAGGGACTAGATTGGCATTTGATTGAAGAGAAGTTGTGTGTTTGCTAGTGAACTGGAGTGTTAGAGGCTGCAATGGAATTATAGACATGTTAATAATTATTCTTGTGTCATTGTTACAGAATTTGTTGCAGAACTGTTAAAGGAAGAAAAACTCATTTTGGTTCATAGTCTCAGGGTATTTCCATCCATACACTGGGGAACATATATTGATTTTATTTGTGATCATGGATGGGAAAGTGATATAGAGATTATGTGATAGATCAAGAAATAGAGACTTTTTCTTCAGCTAGGTCCTACTTCCCAAAGATTTTACAACCTCCTAAATAAATCCTCCCCAGCTGTGGAACAAACATTTGAACATGATCCTGTGATTCAGATTTAAACCAAAACCTTACCTTTGATGAGTATCAAATGGGATGGAGCACCTAAAACTCTAAAGATACAGTGGTTTGCTTTTTGGAGGAGAAGAACATCAAGAGATGTTCTCTGAATATTATTGTCATGATCACTTTGTTCATCCTCACGTTATCACCAGAGGAAGAGGAGGAACAATGACACCATCAATTATCCTTAGCCAGAATGTAAGCAAATTGAAGAATGCCAGAAGGCTGTCCGCTATTAAGCTTTCTTTATCAAATATAATCCAAAACAAACGTCAATTTGACTGGAATAACATGGAGCAGGTACGAATCCATTGACTATTATCTCAAACACCATTCATCAATTTCATTCTTTAATACATAAGTACTAGCACCTGTGCCAAATGTTTTCACTCACCACTTTCCTCTTTTGTTCTATCCAAGCTTAACCAGACAACACTCTTTGGGCTATTTTTGCTCTCTTCTACCATCTTCTAATTCCAATTTATTTTATTATTTAGAGGTCATTTGGAATCTTTAAATATACAAGAATGTTTATAATTCACAGAATTATATAAAATTAAAGCAAATTGATGTTGAATAATATGCTTGACATGGAAATAAAGTTTAACAGGGATAAAACATTGAGTAACTGATAGTGTTACTTTCATCTCATTATCCTTTGTCAACACAGGCATGCAGCTGGCATGAACACTTAGCATGTATACTCAAGATGTGTTGGCATGCAGGTGAGTGGGCTATGGCAGCAAAGCATCTGGGGACTGGGAATATTGGGATATCAATGAAAGTAGTCTATACCAAGATGTGAGTCCTTTTAAGACATAGCACACCTGAGAGTGAGAAACTGAAGAGAATGAGATATGTCCTAAATTGTGAGAAAAACAGGATTAGAGGTAATGAGCTAAAAGAGGAGTTCCATCAAAGGTGGACAGTTAAAACATAAACTTCCATACCAGAGTATGAGATAGGTAATTCTACACCAAGAGTTTGGTTGAAGCACAGAAGCTGCATACACCATTGATTATGGATAGAATGGACCTCAGATATGAAAGACAGTAGGAATCCAATTATTATTTGCAACAAAGTTCAGAGTCATCAAATCTAAAACCCGTGCATCAGCGAAAGTTCATTCTTCTATTAGTTATGTTAAAGGACAATGTGTACATGGCCTGTATTACTACAACCATCAGTGCAGGACAAAGTAATTTTGGTCACGGTGTTTTGAAGGCATAGGCAGCTTATAAGGAAAGATTTGAGAGACTCAAGACATAAATGCAAAAAAGAACATTTGCAATCACCTCATTAGAATTCCTTGTATTAGGACTGGAGAAATGGCTCAGTGGTTAAGAGTGCTTGCTATTCTTGCAGAGGACCCAGATCCATTCCCAGAACTCACATCAGATGATTTACAACCATCTGTAACACTAATTCCAGAAAATATGATGCCCTATTCTGGTCTCCTGGGTATTAGCACATAACCCCCCGACACACACATAACTTCAAAATAAAATATGTCTTTAAAAGGAAAATGAAATACAACTCTGTTCATGGTAAGAACTGCTTTTGAAAAATATTTTTTCAGAGAGTTGCCTTACTTTCTAATCTAACACAATGAAGTTTTTATCAATATACGATATTTATTTTAAAAGTCTGCAATAATATTTTTGAGACAGGGTCTCACTACATAGCCTTGGCTAGTCTGGAATGCAATATGTAGATAAGATTGACCTTGAAATCATAAGGTTCTACCCACCTCTGACTCTTGAAAGCTGAGATGGTGTGAACCACCATACCTTACTTGGAATTAAATTCTTAATGATTGCCTTTTACTGAAAAGTTTTGAACATCAAAATTAATTAGATATTAAGAACTCTGATTCTTAGGTTAAAGGTTAGAGAATTCCACAGACAATAAGACTCTTTTCATCAGTGTTATTAAAATTGCAAATCCAATTAGCTTGAAAAGAATCCTCTTGTAATTGTTATTAGAGATGTATTATGGAAGAAACAATTTTACTTAAAGGCATGTGTGGGTATCAACCTACATATTAATATAGTATTAACTATATTAGCATTTAATACATGTGTATGCTGTAATACATATAATGAATATATTATATTTTGATTGATATACATGCCATTGCCTTATAACTCTACAAACAATATTACTTGTAAATAATATTTTCACTGTTCCCAGTGAATGACAAACATCATTATAATTTTAAAAGTGGCATAAGATGAACTCAATTAAGAATTATTTGTCAAATATCTCCTTACTGCCAACTGACTCTTTTCTGTTGGCATCTTATTGTTCATGGAGATATTTTGTTTCATAGATGAAATATTTATTTTTAGAACCTTTGGAAGAGAATTATCTACAAAATAGTCTACCAAAAAAACAGAACTGTGATTATGTTCATAAATTTTTTATTTCAAATTTAAAACTTGAAGCCTCATACTTCATTAAAATTGAAGAGATAATAAGAAAAGGCAAGAAACTTTAATTGTGGAACAATATACTGGGAGGGGGAGGAAGAATTGTAAATAACACTATGGATTTACTTAAAATACATAAATGATATAGATAAGTGTATGTGTGTACAATACATATATGTATATATCTTTATTCATATATGTAACTATATATAATTGTATTTAACTATATATGTGTGTCATATATGTAGTTATATATTAAATTATATATATATAATATAAATATAAATAAATATTAAAATATAACTAGATATAATTATATTTAACTATGTATGTGAGATATATATCATTGGAATTAATTTACACCACTTAGGGTATAGTCATACACCATCTAACAAAAATTCTTGTGTCAGGCATGTAAAAACTCATTTCAAGTCACAGGAGTCTGATACACTCCAAGAACAAACCTTTGCCCTTGGTTTCCTCCCAGAACTTGACCCTACTGCTGGCTAGATCATCTTGCTGAAGGCAGCACCCTCTTCAAACACAGGCCTTAGAGGAATCCAGTTGCAAATATCCTGAAAGTTTCTTGACTCAGGAATAGCTCACATAGAATCTAAAGGCACTGCAAAGCTACCAGGAGGAAATTACAATGATCAGTCTGACAGGATAACCCCAAGAAGACCAAGTGGCCCTTATATTCTGGGGGTAACTATCAGCTGTTTACTTAGACCCATTCATGCCTGATATTACTCCACTTTCCTGAAACAGAATAATACTCATGCTTATACTGACAGGGAAGTGCTTCTCATCCTCCATTAAAGAAGCTTCTTTATGCAGCTGATAGAGACCATCACATAAGTCTACAACTAGTCAGAATGCAGAGAACATGGCTGTGATGCCCAGCACCATTTGGTACATCTACAACACAACCCCTATGCCAAAGACGAAGGAAAGATTGTTGAAGTGGGGGAAGAAATCATTAGGGCAAGAAGTCAGAACATCCATAAGGGAGTGCTTTCAATATATGATATGAATGCTGCATCTATGAAGTCTCAAAAATGTGGTCTCCTAAACTGAACTGGCACCAGTAGCATGCCAAGATGGATGGGAGTTCTCACAAGGACCCATCTCCAGACAAAGAGCTACAGGCCATCAGTGACTCCTGAGTGAGGGAGAATTAGTCTTCTCCAGGGACAAGGCCCCTGAAATGTTACCCAGTCCCAAGTGCTGAGTTCCAGATGTACAGAGGAGCAATGCTAAATGTACGCATTTGGCTATATTTGTGTTTGTGTTTGTTGTAACAGTTATGAGAGGTCAGGCATTTGAGAGGCCATAGGAGGGATAAGGGAGGACACTGAGATGAAGGGGAAAGGATGGATACAGGGTAAATACAGCATTTATGTATGAACATGTTAAAATGCCATAAAAGTCATAATATTTATTATTTGATTGAGGGTATGAATTACAAAAAATATTGAATACATTCAAGAAAAAGTAAGCTCACAAATTATATTTTGTTAGGTTAGTAGGAATGGACCATTGCAAGCCCTTGAGATATCCAAGACACTGAAAAGAAAGACAGTAGCATTGTAAATAGCACATGACTCTATCTGTGACTAATACGATTTTATACTTAAAAAATCAAAGATGTTGTACCTTTTTAACTTTTTGTATATATCAGTATATGTCTATGTATACTAATGAATTCACAATGACAAAAATACCTATTTTTTAAAAAGAAAAATCTACTGATTGGTTTTCAATTTCACATATTAAATATTAAGAAAACTAAATGATTTTGTACTGAATACATGGAATAAAAAAGATAATTATATGCTTTTATGATAACAGAGAAGAGATTTCTCTGGCCACAGGAAAAAACTATAATATTCTTTGGAAATAATTTTAATCTAATAATTAAAACAACATCTAACAATCTTTTAGATTATTCCAGCAGACAGTATAGAGCACATTCTGTAACTTTTACTTAACTATTCTTGCAGGCCTTTTCCAATGCTGTTGCACGGATTTAAATAAATCTCGCTGGTAACAATGCTGTATGTGCTCATTGCTTTACCACAACAAAGATTAAATACCATGCAAAGTAAAAGAGCTCACACTTGAGAGTGCTCTTATTCAGAGTATTGATGTGATTAAAAATAGTCATTGTGCATATTTATGTTTCGGCTTGTATGCAATATGATCAAAATGAACATTCTACATTGACATAGTTCACTATTTACATCATGAGTTATTTTTCCTTTGAATCAAAGGACTGAAATTCCATCTTATTTCATAGACATACATACATATATATATATATATATATATGCATACACATGTGTATACTATATCACACAATCACTACCTGTCATAGTTAGGGTTACTATTGTTGGGATGAAACACTATGACCAAAAGCAACTTAGGAAGGAAAGGGCTTACTTGGCTGCCATTTCCACATCACTGTTCATAGTAGATGTAAGTCAGGACAGGAACTCAAACAGGGCAGGAACCTGGAGGCAGGAGCTGATGCAGAGGCCATATATGAATACTGCTTAACGGCTTATTCCTCCTGGCTTGTTCAGCCTGTTTTCTTAGAACCCAGCACTACCAGCTCAAGGACAGCCCACAGTGGGCTGTGTCCACGTACATCAACTACTAATTTAGAAAATGCTCTACAGGCATGCCTATAACTAGATCTTATGGAGACATTGTCTTAATTGAGGTTCACTGCTTTTAGATGACTCTAGCTTGGGTCAAGCTGACGTAAAGCTATCCAACATACCACCGTAAAATAGTGTTAGTTGTCATGAGGCTATTTTGTGATGTTCTTACTTCAGAGACTGTTGCCTTAAAATAAGGCAACTTCGTGTGGATGTGTGTCTTCAATCAGGGAAAGTAAAAGTTGGCATTCATCATTTTTGAGAAAAGCAGACAGGTGAGCGAGGTTGAGAACTTGTTAAATGCTCATAAGTATTTGTGAGATAAAAATGATTGGACCTTGAATATCATTTATCAATTTCTCTTGTAGTCTGGCATGCTTCCCCATCTCGTCTCAGTAGGCTCTGATTCTACGTGTCCTTGGCATAATGATAGTGATAAGAATGCCTATGAGCTGGATCATTTTGAGAAAAAACCGGTATAAAATATGATTCAGATATGCTTCATGAGTTACAAGTATCCTATCAAGAAGGATGAGCTAACATGTAGATTTGTGAATGGTGTCCACAGTATGGTCAGCAAGTCTTTCTGTATTAATTCCCTAACTGCTACATAACAGAGAATCTTGATTTTTCCTTCGTTTTATGTGTGGGGAGAAATCATACACTGAGCGAGGTATTGCCAGCACTATAAAGGTTTCTGAAACTCTTTATTCATTAATCAATCATGTAAAAGAAGGTCAGAAAATGTCATTTAACAGGAGCTGATTTCCAGAAAAGACTGGACATTTGTTCTTCATTATCACTTACATAATTTAGGAAACTGAGATATTTTACAGGGAAACAGAAGATACAGATAATATGGAAATTCAAGTGTATTGTTTATATTTTATAATGAGGAAGTTTCACTAACTGGTGAACAGCCTCCAAACCTCACAACAAATTTTCAAATTTGTCCATCTTTTTTTTTTTACAAGTTCTGCTGTAGTATAGTTTTTTTACAAAGAACTATGTGACATTATATGACAACCTCTGAAAATCTGGGTAAATCCAAGATGTCTCTCCTTCTAGAAACAGCTAACATGCTTTTTAGATATTAAAGGAATCAAATATATCCAGTATTAGACACATAGGAAAGCTTTTTCGTATGTTTTTACTGTGTATGGTATTATTTTTCAATAATGTAATTATTTTATTTGTTAATATAAAGTAATTCTACAAATTTTCCATGTAACATTTGAGATAAATAGAGTAAAAAGTAACCTTCATGAGTGCAAGCTACATTCATTTGGTATCAGATATCAAATATTGATCATTTACAGCATCCCCAACAGATAATGCCTATTTAATTCATATTTATTGAGTAAGTAAATATTGAAAGACAATGATGAATGCTTTGGATGATCTGTTTTATTCTTTTTTCTGTTTTATTCTTTGCAAATTTTGTGCATATATAAAATGTACTTTCACCTTTTCCACCCTGCAGTTTCTCACAGGAATCCCCCTTTCAAATCAACGCCTTCCCTTTTATAATTAATACTTGATTAATTAATTTTAAAGACTTAATCCAATTAGTGCTAATCCTGTATGTACAAATGTGGGTTATCCACCGGGTTATGGGACCCACTCCTGAACAAAAGGGACTCTCCATTTTCCAACAGTCATCTCCTGCCTGTAGCTTCTCAGCTAGCAGTGGAGTCCTGGGAGATTTTCTCCCTTCCATGCTAGAATTTTCTACTGGCTTGATCTTGTGTAGGTCTTAATTAGATAATTTTTCTATATTAAAAACCATTAGCTCTGCAAAGAAAGCTAGATCTCAATTATTTACGTTCTTCGAAATGAGCTTACTTATTTCTCATGTTTTCAATTTACTATAGAAATAATAATAAACTCATAGTATGATGATCTCAATAGATGAAATTATGAAAACTAGTTATTTTCTTGCAGGAAATGGAATTTTAAAATACTATTTAATATTAGAACAGTCTTATTAACGTGTTTATTTTAAATATGAAGAAACAAATTTATTCAGGTCCAAGTAGTTGAAAGGGACAGGACTGAAACTCATTCGCACCCCATCTTGTCCTGAAACTCTCACTCAGAACTCATTTGTTCTTAGAATTTTCCACTTTTTTTTGAGCACACTAACTTAAATTAAGGGAATCTGTAATAATAGGGTAATGATAAAACCAGAAAGCACTTGGGTGTACTGTGTGCAGTAGACCAAACAAACCAACCCAGAAATTGTAGAATATGTGTTGCTCAAATGCATCCTTTACGATAAGAAGAAAAGGAGCAAAATGTGAAAATGATTTTCAAGGGAAGAACAAAGCATAAGTCACATGGATGTGGAAAGGCAAGAATGCTGTGAAGGAAGGAAGACAAACAAAACTGGACCAAACATCGCCATCAAAACCAGTGTTTCCTTTCTGCACCAGTGAGCACTGTATAAATATAATTTATAGCAGTACATTCTATAAGCCTGCCTACACTAGAGAACTTTAAAAAGAGGACCATCTAGCAGCAAGAAGATGGGTAAATTGACAACATTCCCTTTAGAGGGTTTTGTGTTAATTTCTGTTGGCTTACATGAGCAGTCCTTTATTCACCTTAAACCGCACGCAGGAAGCAGAGCACAAATTGGGAATGGTGAAGTCATTACACTATAAGGTCTGTCCTTAGGGATGTACTTCCTCCAGCAAGGCAGTACATTTAAAGTTACCAAAACAGCTACACCAACCGGGGACAAAGCACTCAATCAAGCCGCCACGTGTTCTGTATGAAATCCTTTCATGATTTGCGAAAGCTGATATCCCATCAGACAAGGGTATAAGACCACCAACTCAGCCGGCTGAATCCCCTAAAGCAGGGTTCAAGAGGTCAGCCTGGTCATGGGGAAGTTAAGGTTTTAATAGCACAGGAGTTGAGGGCACGGGGGGGGGGGGTTCCAAATGGGGAATGTGGCCAGGAAGTAAGCCTTGTTACAGAAGCAGAACATAGCATAACAAGTTGGCCATAACAAACAACTTCCTGAAACAAAGGCATGGTTGCCATTTCCTGGGACAGGCAGTACAGAATTATTTGTATTTGCATAGCCCAAACCTTAAGAAGCAGAAATTTTTCATAAATATGAACAAACTTAATTTGTTGTTGCTGTAAAATGATTTCCATGCCCAGGATGGAGGCAGATTGGTTTATCAGTGCCAGCTGACTCTTAGATTTCAAGGCAGAAGATTTGAAGGATTTCTGGTGTTGTATTTTCTACTTCAAAGGTGTTATTCTGACATTTCATCAGCAGGTATGCTGATGCTGTTGATGTGAGTAGTGTCAAAACGCCCAAAATCCAAGATAAATATTTTAATATTATTTTTTATTTTAAAAAGTAATTGATATATCAACCATTAATCCAAATGAAATAATGTACAAAGAAGAACTCAGATATAAATAATAAATTTTAAGAATGGCTAATAAGAAAAAATATTTATGAAAAACAGAGAGCCTGACAATTTAAAATAAAATAATTGTGCCATACACAAATAAAAACAGAGAGTCTAAATATAAATGTGCATTTAAATCTGCAGTATATGCAACAGAGGAAAGGCTTATTGGGTGGAAATAAAATGATTGTATTATGATTTCTCAAAAAGCATGCACTCATGTTAACTTTACACTTTTATAAGTTTAGATGGCAATCATGACAAATTAAAAGTTTAATAATTTAGAAAGGTTTAAGGTATAATTTCCCCATGTTATAGAGAAAAGACTGAAATGAAAAAAAATCCTGCAGATTTAAGAAAGAAAAAAATTATGCATGGTTCATGAAAGACAAATAAAAATAAAAACATATGGTAAAATATTCAACATACAGATGTACATCAAGTGCTAGAGTAGAGTATAATGTGTTATAGAAAGAAAACACATTGGTCAGAACTTTTAAAAGTAGTCTAGAATAAATAAAAGTAAAAGAGAAAAAAAGAAAACAAAAACCAAGAAGAGAAAACCTCCTAACGGACACACAGACAAACTACATAGAGAGTGAAAACATGATGGTAAACAACAGCCTCTTTAGCTTTGATGAACTGTGCAGACGCAGGTACTGAGCATGTGAAATAATTCACAATATTAATTCACGAAGACTTCCAAGTCAATCACTCTTGTATTTCATCTATAAAACAATACAAAAACACATCTTAAGAAATGCTCCTGAAAAACTAGGAAAAATAGTGACCAAGTAACAAAGAAAATGGTGCAGAGTAATATTTAAGAACTTAGCACAGAACTTAAACAGCATAGAGTAGTAAAGAAAATTAGCTAAGATTCAGTTATTCAACAATTGTTTTCAGAATCAGAGCAAGGAAACAGCCCCCGACAAGGAGGTGAGATAAAAGATTATAACAGAAAGTAATAAGATTATAACGTTAACGATTATTCTGTTTGTTTACTGTGAGAGACAGATAGGGGGCTTTTTTCTGTCTGTTGTTGTTTTTGTTTTTTTTTTTTGGAGAGACAGAAATGGGGGTGTATCTCGATGGGAGCAAAGGTAGAAGGAACAGAGAGGAATAGACGGTGGAGAAACCATAATCAGTATATACTAATAAGAAAAAATATGTTTCACAAAAATAAAAGAATCATTAATATAGATTTTAATGGCCAAAAATTATTCTTAAAAAAGAAAAAAAACATGACCACATTTTTTATTCAAATAGCAGGAAACAGAAGACATGTATGTATATATATATGTATTTACACTAAAAAAGAAGGCAATCTATAGTCATCAAGATAACAGAGCTGTATTTAAAATTCTTTCATAACAATGCATATAAAATAAAAATTAAACTGACAGCTTTCTAGAAAAATAAGATGACACCATGATGTTAAGATATGAAAAATTGAGTAATCCCACAGCTATTGAAGAGGCAGTTCAATTCTGAACTCTAAAATTTTTGCGCATGTCAGTTGAAAGACTTCTTAAATAGATGCTGGTGTTTACACAGACTATCCCACAATACAGAAAAATTTCAGTTTGAAGTTATTTATGCTGGATGTCAAAGGCTGATGAATCACGCATGAACAGTAAATTACTGGACATGATTGCTTCTCAGCACAGATGAAAAATATCTGAAATGAAATATTAGCAACCGCATCTGGCAATGGAAGCTAGATAGATGGTTAATCCTAAGAACATGTGGTGGTTTGGTTTAAAAGCAAAAAAAAAAAAAATAAAATAAAATAAAATAAAATAAAAAAATGAGCCTGTCACCAGAATTGACTAAAAGAGAGAGCCATCTTTCTTCCTTTTTAATTTATTGTTTGCCATCTTCCTCTAACTCGGAGTTATTTTGAGGGTCAGGTGGAAAATGCAGGCGAGCAGCTTTGTAAACTGAACTGCTGAAGAGTTGTTCTTGCTGGTTCAGTCCTCTGTTGTCTTCCTATGCTGCTGTTTTCAGAAAGTCCTCAGTAAGGCATATTGTGAGAGCAGTGATTAATTTCCTCCTGCAACTGCTGCTTTCAAATGCACACACTTAAGCATCTTTCAAACCTAATGGATTAGAAATCTCGATGAAACTAAAGGGCAAATATTTCAAAATAAGTAAAGAGCAAAATACAAGCGGTCCAGTGACAACCCACTAGGAAAGCTCACCAGCATTTTAGGCTTAAAAGGATTCGTTTTATTTCTCATGGAGACATCTTTTGAAAAGCAGCCTTGAATGGAAAGTGCATGTGCCATTATGGTCAGGTCTATCTGTAACCTTTCAGATCTAAAATGTCACTGTTTTGGACAAAGGGTTACCTGCTTGAATTAATGCACTAGCATCCAGCCCAACTTAAGTAGGTAAATATATATATTCTATCTTTGATAAAACATAATTTCTGAGAAATTTCACTGAACTTTATAATAGTCCCATGAGATTTTATAATTCATTACCATTGAAGGTGTTATTATTTTATTTTAAAAGTGTATAGTTGCTAAGCCATTTTAGTTAGCTGTGTAGCTGTATACTTTTTATTTTTAAATCTAGTAGAGTCCAGTTTTAAAAAAATCGTTCATTTCTTGTTTTCTCATTATAACATACCTGTTTCAAATGAACAATGTTTTTAAGATTATCCATGGTTTCCTTTTCTCTTTCTTCTTCATTCTTGAGTTTCACTAAGATATCCAGATATTCATAGAAAAACACTTAAGTTATCCATTGCTTAAAATAATTTGAGTTGCCTTTTAAGAGCTCTGGACAGTTAAATATGTGAGGGAAAAAAATGAGTTTCTATAGTTGACAATGCTGTACAAGTAGTACCTTTGCTGCTTAATCCTTATGAGGACTGAGGGAGAAGCATGCACTCTTTTCCTTAGTTATACACATATCCACACAGAGACAGGGAGAGAGAAAGATGGAGAGGGGGCGTTGTCATCTAGTTTTACACACACACACACACACACACACACAAACAGGGGTATCTTCTAGTTACACACAGAGGTATCTTCTAGTTACAAATACACACACACACACACACACATACAGAGAGAGGTATATCTTCTAGTTTTACACACACACACACACACACACACACACACACACTTCCTTTATTAATCAACTGGAACACCAAAGAAGATATTGAAAATTATTCTCCTCACCATAAGATATTTAGGAATTGTGTAATTATGACAAACAAGCCCTATGCATATTAAAAATAGCTTAAATGTTCTGTATGTTTAGATGTGTATGCCACAAAACCCCTCTACAACAAACATACTAATAAAGACTTCAAATAATTTAAGTTTCCTTTTGAATAATCCTATAAGGATAGAGATTTGAAATAAATTTTAAGTATATTTCAAAACACTAATACTATAATTTTAATCTTTACATATTGGTATACTTGAAATATATAGTTCCTTTAAACTTCTTTATAATTTCTATATAAGTATCTCAAATAATTTTGACCTTTCTGCCAGTTCCTTTACCAATATCATCTACCTTCTCCTTGTACACAGGCTGTTCTGCTACTAATCATTTCCATCTTTAATATTCAAGATTTGCATTTCTAGCTTATTTTAGCAAGTTGCTAATATCTGCACATGTTCCTCTACACTGATTTGAGTTTTCAACAAATCTGTGCTAATGACTGGATGTCGCTTTTCAGTAAGATGCTGCTATAATGACATTCATATTTTTAAGCTTATGAAATACCAGACTATGTTCCATTTTATATAAATTTAGAGATAATTACTAGTATCTTCAGTATTTTACCTCTCTGTAAAACTAAGGAACAGAATTTATTAACATGCTCAAGTATCAAAGTGATTAATAATTTTCCCAAACCTAAGAGTTCAAAAACCTGAGTCTTTTCCTCTGCTCTCATGTGACTTTATCACCATTTCTTACTGTATCATGGTAAAGCCATATGCAAAAATGTGTTCAAGAAACACAAACTGTATGTTCTCATTTTGAGCATCATGACATAGAACTGTTGTGAAGATCTAGGACACTTCCTCATCCTCACGGTGAACATTTTCCATAAGTTGCATCAGTTTAACTTCAGAGAAACTTGTAACTGAAAATTACTATATGGACATCAGCCCCAACTGATCCATCAGCAACACAACTCCTGTGCCTAAGGCTCAAGAGACACAGTGGAAGAATGGGATGAGGATAGTAGCAGTCAATGGAACACAATGTCTGCTATGAGATTACAAGTTCTAGAAATGTCAGAAAAGTAGTCCCCACAAAGTCTGGACCACCTATACCTAAACAAGATGTGAACAAGGACAACACTAACAAACACGCTACCGTGAAACTGGGGAATCTCATATACAGCAAAGGAATGCTGAGCCCTGGAGAAATAGCCCTTCCAAGTCGGAGCACATCAATTGGTTATTCAATAGCAAATAGTCAGCCATGAAAACATACATGATTGTGACATTATACAGACTGATATTTTGTATTTTATGTATTTAGGACTGTGTGTGTGTGTGTCTGTGTGTGTGTGTGTAGTAATAAGAGCAATGGTTGTAAAGTAGGTGTGACAAATTAGAGGAAGAAAAGGGAAAAAGGAAAATGATGTAATTATATTTTAATTTTCAATATTTTATAAATGAAAGAAAACTGGGCATTTTCACTTTAAATAATAACTTATTTGAAATAACACTAAAATGTAGTTTTATTTAGCCACATACATATTTTAACAAAAGCAAACTCAGGGTATGTGTTAAAGATTACGTTCATTTCCTACAATGAAATGTTAGATGTGTACTAACAAATTTCCAGACTAGCATTTTGCATAATTAAATAAAGCTACATTTGAGCTCCAGCTGGCATCAAATAGAAATCCATTCTTCTTCTCATTAACATACAATGATGCTGAGAAAATAATTGTTTTAAAATGGCAACCAAACTATCAGTGTCACAAATGAAGCCTCTTCTAACAGCTAAATGTAGTAGAACTTTCCAGCAATTTGTATATTTCTCAATATTTTGCTTTATTCTTTGACAATATAAGCCTGAGTAGAAAGTAATCCAGTATTTCATACACAAAAGGAAATCGGCAACTTTTTATTAAACAGATGTTAAATAGAGGGAGGGTATTACCTTATAAGAACTTTCAATCACTATTTTACCCTTATCTGCACATAGAAAGCAACACAAATTATTGGCCATTTTTTGCTTAAAATGTGAACAAAATTGCTTCTAACAAATACATTAGTATGATTCCAGGCATATTTTAACATGCCCCTCACAGTGTAATATTGTGATTTATTGTGTGCAACTGTGTATGGTTATTTGGAGCTGTGCATATGGTACTGCGTGGGCACATGGTTCCATATACAGACTGAGCTGAGCTGACCACACCATAAACACGGTAGTTAAAATCTGGTCTGGTCCAAAGATCTTACATAGAAAAGTAACAAGTACTGTCATTTCTGAGACAGGCAAAACAAAACAAAAACAAACAAACAAAAAACAAACTTTCCCAAATGAATCTGTGTGGTAGAAAGCAGGAAACTTCTCATTAACATTGGGCCATCACATAGCTGAGGACCTAGGCCTTTGTGAAGAACTGTGAGTGCTTTGGATTTATCATGGCCCAAAACAATTAACAAATTAGGATAGAAAAGAGGCAAGACCTTAATTATAGGAAAAATCAACAGCTCAATATGATTTTTTTTGCTCTTTCTAAGTTGAGAGAACTGCCCTGAGTCACTGCACTGTATGTTGACCTTTTTTAATATTTGTTCTTTGAGAATTTCATAAATACATATGCAGTAAATACTGGTTACTGTCATTCTTGCCCTCTCTTTTTTTCAACATAATATTTTTTAATCGATTCTTTGGGGATTTCACATCATGCACCATAATCCAATCATTTCCCAGTCCTTCCATGTAACCTCCCCCAATCAAAATAAAAAATAAATTTTAACACCAACAAAACAAACAAACATCTCTCCAACCACTCTAGGCAACGATCTGTTCCCCTATCACCTGCAGCTTCTCTGCCACCCCTCACAGCTGTCCCCTCTCCAATTCCCACGTGCAAGTACCATTCCATTCCTCCATCTCTCCCACCTCGCCATCACATATTCCTTCGTGTAATAGGTACCAGTGGCATTGAAAGCTATAGTGGATCCTGCGGTACATCCTTTTACCCAACAGCTTTGCTTGTAAAAGTCCATTGCGGTGAATCATTGGTCTGGTTCAAGACCTCTGGCTTGTGCTCTACCATCAATACAGGACCCTGGCTGACTCTCCTCTCATATGTGGCAGGGCATAGGAAAGATGGCCCCACCCCTCACAGTGTGGTTGCATGGGGAACTAGCAAAAGCCCTTGCTGACCAGCTCACTTACCACCCAGATCCAGGGCTTTGAGTTGCCCCACACCAACATCTATCCCATCTATGACCTGTTGGAGCACAAGAGGGGCCAGTTCTGGGAACCATAGAAGCAAGATCACCACGACTCTGGGCAGCAGCAGGCTATCCCTTACTCTCACTTAAATCTCTAACATCTCTACCATCCTCCTCCCATGAGTAGCTTTCCCACATTCTTGTCTTTTGTTTTGTTTTGTGATCTATCTACTGAGCTTATTCATCAACATCTGTGTGACCCTTGGTTTGGACCTGTTCATTGCCACCTAATGGGTTCATCAGTGGATCTAAAACTGAAGACAATGTCTGTCCTCTGTCCCAATATCTATCCATCAGTAGATTATAGTTCAGCAGAGAGCGATAAGGCCACCAGCTCTTCTCTGAGTTATCATTGACTATTAGCAGACCTGGTTGGTAGAGGACTATTGAAGCCAGCAATTGCTGCCAGACCCATTGAGCCAGCGGCAGTCACACCATGAGGAGATGGACTCCATGGTTTTTTATCTGTAATGGAAAACTAAAAGTCTTAAGACTTTAAATTATTCACAGTCTGGATTGGTATCTGTCATGTGTGATTCTTCAAAATTCCAAGAAAATTAAAAACTGTAATCATGGTGAAAATCGTAACTAATTTCATACTAGATAGAGATAGACATCCTTTAAAATTAAATTTATTTCTAGAAATATGCAGTGAGAGAGATGAGGTCAAAGATTTATGTGCACAGATGTTCATTATAGCAGTATTTATAACAGACAAGTGTTGAAAACAAACTCAATATCTAAGAAAAGTAAGTGGAAAAAACAACCTTTATGCATTTTCAATTATGCTGTCTTCTACAGCAGTAGCATCCTGAATGCAACCATCTTGTCCAGAAGTATATAGCTCTATACATAAAGCAAAGCAGATTTCAGCAAATTTAAGACTATGTAAAATCTTTTCTTTAAGATACTAACATACATATGACTTTTAAAGATCAGTCTCTGAGCAATTATATTAAAATATATTTAGATAAAAAGAAATAATAAAATCTCTACTACAAATAGTTTTGCATTGTAGAAGGAAATCATACTATGATAATATACTATGTTTTAAGCAATTCTTCAATACAGCATGCATTCCTGGTATATATGCAGATGTATGTGTATCCTGTTGTGTATATTTGTGACTATGTCTATGTAAATGTCTGTCTTTATGTATGAATGTCCATCTGTATGTCTGCCTCTGTGTTTGCTAAGCCATATTGAGAATCAAAAGTAGTATCCAAGCCCTGATACTTGTTTCTGGAAATTAAAACTGAACCAAGCACACAGTCTATTTGAAAGATTATCCGCTTATTTAGTATTCCAGTTCAGGACTCCACTGTGTTTAGAACAATTTAGTTCTTGGGATGTAAATTCTTTCTGCTCCAAATTCCTTTACTTTGGAAACCCACCTAAAAATTGATTAGCCTTCTTTCTAGCAGATTCTTGATAGGATTATCTGGTTTTACTTTTTCAAATTATTTTATATGATTTTTTAGTGATTCTACATAATATTAATTTAAAATAATCTGTATCAAATATGACCATTAATCATGAAAAGACTGTCGCATAGGGTACTGGTGTGCATTATTTAATATGTTGAAGCAATAGAGCAGTTTTCAACATATATCTTAATTGAGAATAACAAGTTTATATTTTAAAATTCTTGATCTTTCTCACTCTGAGTATCTTTTGCTGTCTCACAGAACTTTATGAGAGTCAGACAAATGAATGCCATCAAAAAGCTAATGTTGTTATACCTCTTCCTGTCAAAAAAAGTGGTGCTTGATATTTATTACATGAGAGATCAGAAGTGGGTGGAAACAGAGAAAGAGGGAAGAGGGAGAATGAGACCATTGTGTATGTGTCTTGGTTTAATTTTAACCATGGATCTAGTCAATAGCTAAGCAGACATAAGCAATTAGTAGTTTTATTTGCCTAAATAATTTTGGCCTACAAAACACTTGTAGAAAAACAAATAGCAATTCACCATCTTGGGAGAAAGAAGTTTATCAAATAAACTATAATTATTACATAGTTGAAAAAATGATGTTCTTTCCTTTTAGATAAAGACTAGAGATGAGGAAAGAAAGCATTTGTTTTCATTAAAGGCTGCTTATTTTAAGTACATAGAATACTAAATAAACAACTCCAATTCTTTCCATTTCTATTATGGATGGAATATATTTTAAAAAGAAAAATCTCTGTTATTTCAATCTTGTAGGCAGTATGATTTGTCTTCAAGTATTCTTTATGACATTAACACAAACACATATTTTTATTTTTCCAGGGATAAAAAAGATCCAATTATATTTCAACTTAGTATAGTTGTGAGATAAAGAAGCAAAAAGTATAATGATAACCTCTAAGATTTTTGCATCTTCAAGTGTTATCTATGAAAATTATATTCCCCTAAAGAATAAAACTATTCCTTTCCCATATTGTAACTAATCTTTTTTGTGAGTTTTTTGTTGTTATTGTTGTTCTTGAGGTGAGAAGCAGAAACGTTTTAAGCTTTGTGGGCTCTTACTTTCAGGTATAATATATAGCATATCTAACACTTTTTTGTTGTTCATTTCTTTACCTGCTTCAAATTTTAGTTCAGGTTATTATTGCTATCATGAAACACTATGACCATAAACAGGGTGGGAAGGAAAGGGTTTGTTTGGCTTACACTTCTATATCATAGTCCATCACTGAAGGAAGCCAAGAAGGAGACTCAAGCAAGACTGGAACTTGAAATCAGGAGCTGGCACAGAGGCCATGGAGGGGTGCTTCTTACTGGCTTACTCCTTCTGACCTGCTTAGTCTGCTTTCTTATAGAACCCAGGACCACCAGGCCATGGATGGCACCACCCACCAAAGGTCGGGCCTTTCCCAATTGATCACTAATTGAAAAAAAAAGTTCAACACGTTCCCAACAGATCAATCTTATGGGGCATTTTTCTCAATTGAGGCTTCCTCCTCAGATGGCTATAGTTTGTGTCACATTGACAGAAGTTCAGATCCCAAGATAGGAATCCTTACGCAATTAATAAATGAAAATGTAACATTTTCACAAAGCAGCCAGGAGAACTTCAAGCGTAGCTAGCCCAGAATACACAAACAGCTCAAATTTGGGATGATCATAACTCCAAATAATACAGCAAAGGAACAAAGGGAAGCAACATTATTATATAGAAACACAGATTAATAATGCTGTCAATGAAATTTTTGTTAACATGAACCACATGAAATTATGGTTTCATGAGTAAAAATTTCAATAGATATTATAAATTTTATACTCTTAAAACGCATTCTCACTAGAAATTATATGAGCAGTATTTCAGTAACTGTTCCTATTATTCATTTAATAGTACTGATCATATCCTTTATCAGTCTAAGCATTACTAATTTTTTTAATAAAAATGATTTTTGAAGGATAGATGTTATATGATAAGAATTACACTTGGGGGAAAATTACTTCTTCCTGTATTTTTAGAATTTCCTCACACATGCTGTGTTTTGCTGTAGAATTGTGCTTACTTATCAGTTCAAAATTATTGAAATGAATGTGTTTATATATGTGATTGAATGACAAAGTGTAGTTCTTGAGAAAGATATTTAAGTGAAATAGATAAAGCCCTCATCCAAGCTGGTGAGGTGTTTCCACAAGTCAATATGCTTGCTACCAAGCCCTGCAACCTGAGCTAAAGTTCTGGAACCCACATAATGGAGAGAATTGACTCCCACAGATTGTGCTCTCACCTCCATATCCATGCCATGGCACCCAAATAGCACACCAAAGGCACACAAACATAGCCTCAACAGGCATGCACTTAAACAAAGACTAAATAAATAAATGTAAATTTAAGCCATCCAATCACTATGACAATTAGAATAATAAGTACTTTTCATATTCACATATACATAGTTTTTTTCAATGTATATATTGAAATACTAAATCTCTTCAGAGATATGCATGCATTTTCAAATTAAATAATGTATAATTTATTATAAATAACTCTGTATCCAAATATCAAAGTAATTGTAGACTGAAAAGTTATTTTCAAAAGTTGTTCCTAGCTCAAAAACCTTCATTTATAGCTAGATTTAATTTCATGTTTGTTGTTTTTCAGATCATATTATCTTTTAATTGAATAAAAAGAAACTTACTTACTATAGTCATTCTTTGATTTCTTTTTCACACTTCTTTAATGGAATTTGGGGGATGCGATTTAATGGTTTCAGTGATTCACATTTTGTAATTTAAAGGAGTAATGCTAAGTATTGTCAAGTAAGTGACGTTTGTACTCAAAAACATTGACAAAAAATTGCATTTTTCCCTTAAAACATAGCAGCCCATTTGTTTAGAATATGATAAACAACAAAGTCCAGGCATCTGAAGGCTCTGGCATCTCTCACCAACCTGTTCATATTATGATTGTATATAAAATAAAGAGAAAGTCATTTTAGAGACTAAGCACATATAATCTATCTGTAGACAAATAAGGATACTGAATTTTCAAATGGATATTCTCTTTCGGTATATGACTCTATGTCACCGTGAAAATTAATTTACTTTTATAATTCAAATTTCTATGTTACAGAACCTGAGAAAGTAAGTAGTTTTAGAGCACACAGCAGGAGATATGATAGCAGGGATGTTGCACTGTTTGTTTGTGTTTGTCTCCTGTCCCTTAGTAAGTGTAGAGTCATTAGCTGTTCCATGCAAACAATGGATTTAAAGGTGCTCAGACGTCTGTGGAGACACAGAGGTTGTGCGTTTCCTAAAACTATGTGTGCTGATTGTAACAGATGAGTGAAACCGTGCCTGGTTAGGAAAATAATAGACATCCTTGGAGAAGCAGCTGTGAAGATGCTCAGGAAACAAGCATGACTTTATAACGCTGAAAGCTGAAAGTTCCATCCTTTTTAAGGAATCTGTTTCAGACCCTTTCAAAGGGTCCTTGATGCTTACAGTACACAGAACTGTAAGTGTTGCTGTGTTCACACTCATTATAGAATACAGCATGTGTTTTCAAGGAGCTCTTAGGACTATTATCCAGTGACAGGTCACGTTGACTCCATTTGTTAGTGCCTATTAAAGCTATTGTAATAGAATTCATCCTGAATGTGCAACCCAGAATAACACTGCTAAAATGAAAATCAGATTTTTTTTAATAAAATTCTGCAATGACCTTCCACTTACTAAATAAGTCTAGAATAACTGTTTTGAATACTAATGTCTACAATAACTGCTTTTAAGACTCACTCTTGTAAATAAATTTCCAGACATTTATCTCTTGAAAAATAACTGTAAGACCATTATTAATGTCAAGTTTTGATTGGTTATCTATCACACAAAAATTAAGATCTTTCTTTCTCTTCCAGTAAAAATATACTGTCATTATCTTTGTACTACTTTATCCTTTGTTTTGGCTTTGTGTGATGTGTACTTAAGTAAACTTCAGTGTTACTCACTGAGAAAAAATATAATAATTATTCAGCCATAAAGAAAAAAATGTTCGAAGACATTCTTATAAACAATTTATTCATATAAATTGAATATATGAAATTTTGAAATTATATGAAATATGAAGTTAATGAAATTTTCCTTTTTCTGAACTATAGTAGTTGAAACTATTGTGCTCATTTATGCACTTATTGCACATGCATTCATTTGCCATGGCTCTATGGTTGGCAGAATACTACCTTAGTCTTTAGTATTAGATTTGGTCATGTGACTTGCTTTAGCCAAGGCAGATTAGTGTAAACTAAATGAGGGAATCTTGCTTCATGTGTGCTTCCCCGTCTACCTCTACCAGTGTCCCAAGAGACTATGGCCTGAGCAGCTATCTAATCCAAAAACCCAGAGAAACATGTGGACCCAATGAACATGTCAGACCTGGGTGTGTCCAAACGTCCACAAACCTAGATACATAAATGAATAGTACAAACTTATTGCCACATGTTGCAGGAATTTTGTGCATTTTTCTCTGTAATGTTAATATGTAAGAAAATCTGAGCATGAACTTTGCTGTAGCCATAGTCAGTACATAGTTTCTGAAGAGAAAAAGCTATTTTAATTCATTTGTGAATTTTTTTGAGACATGATTTATTCAAATAGCTCAGATTGAACCATTATATAATTTCCTTGGTACTTCAGTTAGAGCAAACTGTATTTATTTGCACCTTCAGAAATGGCATCTCATTCCCCATAAGAGAAGCATAAAATTCTAACTCCTAAAACTGATTGATTTTCAAACTATGTATATTATATCCTGGTGCAGCCACCCTACCTGATGTCAGAACACACAGCTACTGTCTCACTTTGACAAGTTTACTGCCTTGGAAACAAAGTCTAAAGCTAGACACCTTATTGCTTAGAAGGTGACTTCTCAGTCATTCCAGAAGTCACCAGTCAGGCGGCATAGTCAAAAGCAAGCAGACTGATTTCTTTGTGTATGACAAAGTGGATTTTCAGCTATAAAATTCCAACTCAAAGCAAAACTAGGAAACTGATCAGCTAAAGCTCACTTCCTTGTTCCCGAGTGGAAATATATTCTTAGAGGTATTAAAACAAGGAAAGACTAAAGGTTGGGTGCCCAACCCTAGTGATGCATCTACATTATAACTTCTGCCCCTAAGGCTCAGGGATCATAGTGGAAGAGGGGCAAAAAGATCTGTAAGAGCCAGAGACCAGGAAATTTGCTGTGAGAGTGTGTCTCCTAGAAATGGCAGGACAGCTTCACCCAAGATACTTCAACAATATGGGCAATTTAAACAATGCCTGGCCAAGGATGATACCAATAGATACACTCATGTAAAGGGGGAAATCACAGGCGTCCCCAACACTAGGCAAAGTATAGCAGGCAACTAAGGAATGCTGGGAGCAGAAGTAGTCTGTTATGCATGCCTGTAACAATTAGTGGAAAAGAGGCCTGGAGTTTGGGAGTGAGGGAGAGACAGGGACTGGGAAAAGTAGGAGGAAGGGAAGATGGAAGAAAGAAATGTTATGATATTTCAATGTTTTAAAGTATTTTTTTAAAGAAAAAGTTCTCTCCTTCCTAACATCTCTTAATATTTTTATTTTGTCTTATAGGAGTTATTTTAACTACTCAAGTCATGTAGATTCTTCATAGCCATCATCCACTTATCTCCCTTCCCTGTCAAAGTTGCCATTGTGAGAAAAGTATAGGAATCATCAGTCTGTGTGGGGAGCTTCAGGTGCAGCATTTGCCCTCCAGACTAATGATCTGGGGAAAGCAAAAATATGGAAAACTTCTAATTGAGAAATACTAATCCTATTTTATTTCTTATAAATCTTCTTATTTGGTGTAACATATTTAATGACCACCGTGTAGGTGTGTGTCTACAACTAATGACTGTGTCGAGCAAATTTATAGAAAAGCATTCACTGAGTTTTGAAGGTGCACTTCAGTAAAGTTTGTTTTACTGCGAAATAACTCACTTTTGCTTTTGAAAGTTATCAATGCTTTAAATAGAATGCATAGAGAATACAGTTTGTGACCGTATAATGCTTTAAAGAACACCTGTAATTACACAGAAGTGTAGACTTATACTGTTCTTAATTAGATAAATGACTCCTACCCAATTGAATTGAAAATTATAATTTTTCATCTCCTAAATAATCTAAAAATTTAAATCTATTGTTATTTAATAGTATTTACAATATGTTATATAAAAGTTATATTTAACATAAGTTACCTAAATATTTATAAAAATAAAGGATATATGCAACTAATAATACAAATATTATTGTTATGCTCAGATCTTGGAGTCCCCCAAAGACCACCAAGGAGTCCAAATCTATATGCAAAAGCAAAGATCCTTTATTCATTCAAGCTTGGGCTTGGACCCTCAGTGTGTCCTACACAGCCATACGAATGGAGAGTATCCAGTCTGGTTAGGGTAGAGTATTTATCACAATAGATGTTGGAGTTGGGGCAATTTTCAGAGTTCAAGACCGTGATTGCCTGACATTTGTCTAGGGGTGTATTGGCGGAGGGGAATAGGGAAGCTCTGGGTTCAAGGACATCTGATGATCTTATTTAATTTTATCTAATGGTTAGGATATTTGTAATGTCAGGTATTTCTCCTTTGATGCCAGTTCCATCCTGGGGTGGAATCAGCATATGGCTTTCGTGGAATTAGGTACTGCCTGTCAGTAAATGGAAACTCAGGCTTACTTTCTTGGCTGTCAAGCCTTACATGGCAGCTGTGTGTCCTGGACCCCATATGTGTAGCTAGTCTACCCTGAGCCCCATAATTATATGTAGTGTTTTGGTTTTATTTTATTATGTGTTTTAGGAAAGTAATTCCATATGAACATGGAGTTTAGAATTACTCTAAGAAGAATTTATATATACATCTTAAAATATAATATTTTTTGTGTCTAAAAGAGGGCTGAAAAGACCTGGTTAATAATGTAAATATGATTGAAGACATTTTTTGAGGGGTGATTGTTTTTAAATTACTGGCCAGTGGGTTGTGCAACTGTAATTTTGGTCATATTAGTTGCAAGTTCATAATTGTCTATAATAAAGCATATTGAGATTTAGGGGAAAGCCATAATGCCTCATAAATGAGATGGACACCTTACATGCATGAAGATAGTTTTCTTAAAATACTTGTTGTCAAAAATGCATGCTCATTGAATAGTTGAGAGTAGTCAGTGATACAAGCATCTTGCATCTTATATGAAGAACAGTGGCTAGTAGCATTTATGTATAAACTTATGTTTGTCTCACCAGGCGAAAATAAGACCACGTTCACAGTTTTTAGGCAAATTTAAAGAAAGGATTTTTAAATATTGGCTAAGACAATGGGTACTGGCCAGGTTCATATCCAGAGTACAACACAGAAATTTTTTAGTCAGGGGCTTATAAAAGGCAAGGCCCACAAGGCCTACTTCTCACCTTCATCTAATCAGGGGCAAGCTTTCATCCTGACACACTTCCTGTCAACAGACCTCATGCCTAGATATGATCATGCACACATCCTGTGCAGTTGGGTGAACCAAGCTTGCTTGCAGAAGCAAAGCACATAGTGGCTTGTTATCTAAATGAACAACAGCCTCAGTACTCCAGTGTGTATCTATCCTTGGGCAAGTGGGGCTTACAGGTTAGGGGCATTTTTTTTTGTTTTGTAGACCTCTGAAGCACAGTAATTTAAGGTTAAAACACATTAGCCATCACACTTTAGGGGAACAGCTTCATATTTTCTCAAACAGCTCAAACCTAGGCTTCAGAAGTATATGCAATTAGATGTCAATGAAAAGCTATTTGTTAGAAGGAAATTGTTAGAGCCATAGCAGTATTTGTTTCCAAGAGAAGAATGAGCCTATGGGAACTCAGTGACTTCTATAAGAAAAATATTAAACCAGGCACAGAGGACCAAACACGTAATCCTAGCACTTAAGTGCTGGTCATGTAGATCAAGAATTCAATGTTAGAATGATTTATTACGAGAATTTGCATCAAAAAGATAAAAGATAAAACAGAGAGACAGAAGAAAACCAAGAGAAACAGTAATCATATATGCTGGAATACATTATTATATGCTTCCATAATCTATAATTGTTTGGTGTTTTGGTTCTTGCTACATTAACATTTTCTGGGAAGACATGAGCAAATGTCTACTCACCTCTTCTCTCATGATAGACCAAAGAAATGTCTGCAAATCTCTCTTGGAAAATCAATGAGTTTAATTGTATTAGTTGCAGAAACATGAATGAAGGGCATTTACAATATCATGAGCAATTCATGGGGAACAACACCTTCAAATAATAGTCTTTCTCCACCTTGCCAGCAATTGCTACTCACTTTGTTTATTTATCCTCTGGAACAATGGAGCCTCATGTGTCACCTCATGACCTGCCTCTTGAACTGTCTGTCCCCCATCCTTCCACAAAGGAATGTTGGTGGGCTCAATCTTGTGAAGGATTCCTGTATGTCAGCGGTTCTAAACCTGTGGGTTGGGACCCTTTGGGGACTGAATGACCCTTTCACAGCAGTTGCCTAAGACCATTGGAAAACACAGATATTTGCATTATAATACATGACAGTAGCAAAATTACAGTTATGAAGTAGCAACGAAAATAGTATTATCATTGGGAGTGTTACCACAGCATGAGGCATTATACTAAATAATCACTGACTTAGACAGGTTGAGAAATTCTGCTGTATGAATGTAATCTCAACTGCTCTGATCTTATGATGGAGAAGGCCATGCAAGCGTGGACATTCCACCCTTTCTTCCAACTTTTACATTCCTTTTTGTTCTCATATATTACATCCTAACCTCAGTTTCCCCTCCCTCCTCTCCTTCCAGTCCCTCTCCCACCCCGACCTCCACCATCCCTCAGATTCATTCCTCTTCCTTTCCTTTCAGAAAAGGGCAGGTTTCCCTGGGTTATCTCCCCTCATATTAAGGCTGGATGAGGTTACCCAAAGGTTCCCAAAGCAGGCAAAGATTCAGAGACCGTACCTGCTCCAACATTTAGGTGTCCCACAAGAAAACAAAGCTACACAACTATAACATATATGCAGAGGACCTAGGGCATTCTTTATGGTCCTTATCCCATGATGTTTCCTGAGCCTTAGAAGGTGCTATAAGCAATGCTTTTCTATCATTTCTAGCTGATAACTGGGACACTAGGAGTCGTTTATTCTGAACACTTTGCCCAGTTGTAATATCTGAACAAGGCCTTACTATAGCAGTTATCTGTAGAATAAACATAAACGTTTACAAGTAATTTGTTGGGTTGACAAAACGTTAGGAATAATCTCTCCACTAGGGCCTATGAACACCCCTCGTCATAAGATCCTGTCCTACCTCACAGTACCAAATATAGATTCCTTTCTGTATAATGTTCCTTCAATCCAATCATAAAATCAGTTTGTTACATCCATCACAGCTGTTATGTGACATGATTCCTGGGAGACATGAACAAATATTTACTCACTCCAGATAGGGAATTTGGTCTCATAAACTAGAGACCAAGTTAGTGAGTCAGTAAGTTTATTGTGATTTCTTGCAAGAATATGAGTTAGGGACTGTTTCTAAGAGCATAAATCAGTTAATGATAGTGGCATCACCAAAAGCCCACCAAAATGTAGGTGACAGCTCATAAAAGACGGAAACTTGGAGCAAACTGCAAAACATAAAGGCAATTCAACCAATTGGAGAGCCAGGCAGTTTACATGGCCTGTCCTTTTTCAAGCCACTTGACTGATCTGAGAGTATCATTCAACATCTCTAATTGCATATATGTATTTGTGTATATGGATATACATACATATGTATGTATGTATGTATATGCACTTGAAGAGGTGAGGGGATCCCTGAAGATGTCAATCAGGAAACTGAACACTTCAAAGAGATAAGAATGAAAACCTGGTGCAGATTGACTTCATCAACCTGGATCAGACTTTGCAGACTTTGAGGAGTCTAGTGCCAGACAGTTCATTGTCAGCACATTTAAAACACAGTACATTATAAGAAAAGCTTCCAGCTACAATCAGTTCAATCACTCTGATTCCAGGTGCAAAATAAAGCTTAAGGTATGTGATTATGAAGAAAATATTTCACAAAGTATATGTGACTACTGGGTTGGGTTCTATAGCTAAAATGCCTAGAATCTTGTGTGATCTCTGACCAATAGCATAGAGGTCAGCAGGTCACAAAGTAGTTATGACATCTACCCTAAGGACAGGTAATGATCTGGGGAAGAAAGAGTCTGGGGTCATCTTTCCTGTTATTAGGGAGAGGTCTGCCCCTTTGAATAGCAGAAAGAGCACCAGGTTATCAACAGCATCCACTCTCAGCTTTCCAGGCAGAATGCAGATATTTGATTTTACCCCCTTCATTGAAGAAACCACCCTGCATGATTAACATTCCTGGTTCTCTTATCTGTGAGTACAAGGACTTTGGTGCCCCCAACGGGGAGGGAAGAGCTTTGAATCTTCTCAGTTTTAGGGACTTCCTGATTCTGTTAAACTGTTTACTTCCTAAACTTTAGTAAACTTCCCTCTAAAGAATAGAATGTTTTACCTTACTTTAGAACATCCTGTATTTTAAATTTCCAACCAAGATTAAATGATATACCTTTCAGGAAAGTGATATACAACATAGCTATGCTTGTTGTACCAATAGGTACATCTTGCTTGGTCTGTTTGTTGTGTAGCATATAGAGTCTATAAGCAAGCAGGACCAACCTAAGAATTCTACCCAGCAGTATCTACCGTTTCATATTGCCACATTCATACAACAAATATTCAGTTTTCATTGTAACACTATCTCACTTGAAAAAAAACTATAGTGGGTATATTTTGTCAGATCTCCATGGAAGAAGATTTTTGTATAAGAAATCTTCTGACATAAGTAGTTAATAAGTAGACACAAGAAAGTCTATATAGACATGTGTTAAAAGCTTTTCTTATCATTAAAATTCCATAAGATTGATATTGCTTTGTATATTAAAATGTGTAATATAAAGTAATCTATTATAGTCTCTGATGGACAGCGGGATGAAGGGATAATGCACATGCCTGCCAGTACACCCAAATGCCAAGTAAACAAAGTACTTACTTTCTATTCTCAAAGCATTTAGACTCTTGAGTGCATTTCACTGAGCTAGACAAGAGAAAAGGCAATGTCATTGTGGAGACGAGCTTGACACAATGGGGGTTATTCAGGAGGTAATTAGTAGATTGTCGGTGGACAAAACACTGAAATATAGTTAAAGAAGCAAGAAGAACCAAACTGATAAGGGGTTAAAGCAAATGGATCTGCTGCTTAGGAATATTTAATCCATCCTTACAATATCTTAGCCTTTAAACTGAACAATGATATAGAAACAACAGTCTGATTCCTGTTGTCATCGGGGTATGACATAGCTCAATAAACTGGTGGTAGAGTGAATGAAGGAAAACTGGAGATGAAAAGGTATGACTGTGTGTCCAGGAGACACTGCAAGCTGACATATGACAGGATGTATGACTTAGTGAGATGTTAGTAACTGCTGGTCAGGCTGTCACATGGATTGTCTATCCTTGGAACTTACCATTTTATTTGAACTATCCATTCTGTTTTGCATTTACTATGCACTGTATTGGACTGCAGTTAGATCTTTGAATTTGCTGTGATTTGAGCAAGTGTGAGGTCTTGGGTGGATTCTTTCTCTCTTAGTTTCTTATCATATAATTTAAAGAAGTACCCATTTCATTGAGTTATAGCAAGTGAATGATGTCAGGGATGTGCAAAGTCTTACACAAATAAGCAAGCAGATAGGGTCACCCCAGTCCCCACACCTTAGAATCACAAACTGCTAAGTCTCTAGAATTAGATAAATACTCCTAAATAGTAGTCTTGAAACTGCTGTTATTATATTTTATTAGTTGCTCTTATTTCAGAGACAAACTACAGGAAAACATTTTTAAACTGATATAAAAATAAAATCTTCAGCAGGCCTTTAATCCCAGCACTTGGGAGGCACAGGCAGGAGGATCTCTGTGAGTTCGAGGCCAGCCTGGTCTACAAGAGCTAGTTCCAGGACAGGCTCCAAAGCTACAGATAAACCTGGTTTCAAAAAGACAAACAATCAAACAAAAATCAACTAAAATCTTACAATTGTTTTACATTTATAGGATGCGTAAATTGTACCACTGAGAGTACTAAAATCTGGAACATATATCATCATTATAACCTCTTCTAAATTAAGGAAGCAAATAGAGGTTTCCTTGAAATTCCCATTGCCAGATACCACATTCTGGGCAATTTTACACCATCCATGAATCTCTCATGAGACTTGCCAGTGTTGCGTCCCTTTAAAAGCCTGCTTTGTTCTACGCTAGGTGAAAGCTAGAATTCCCATGTGTTTTCCCAGGGCCTACAGGCACACTCTGTTCCCATGTTTACTCGCAGAATTGCTGTATTCCATCCTTTGGCCTCTTTTATTTAGACTTTCTTCCCAAAACAAAACACGGAGGGCAGTAAGATAGTAAATGCCAAGCCCTTGGCCTGAGCTTGACCACCGGAACTCAAGGTGGAATCGTTAGCCCAGTGGTACACAGCTGTCCTCTAGCAGCCACGAGTACACCACGGCACATGCACATGAACAGCCCTTTATCCTTTATCCTTTCAAAGATAAAAGTAAATATAGCACTCAAGTTTATATCTGATTGAAGTGAACGTGTTCTAATCATAAATGTTTGTACATGACCTCAATTGCTATCAGGCTAAATTAAAATAGTTGAACCTTTGAAAATGGGTTTTAAAAACATGTTATTTACATGGTCATTTATGCTCATTATCAATAAAATGATCCAAAGATACAGAAGACAAGGGAAAAGTTCAAGGAGTTCATCATTGTTGTCATTTCAGCTACACAAGCACAGTGCTTGCTTTGAACTAAAATTATTTCATGCTCCTTCTAAATTCTTTGGTGGTTTAGTCAAATCTTAAAACTACTAAATCCAATCAATTTTAGTTGTCTATTGACAACTAATAAATGACTTTTGCAAGTTATTATATCTAATGACTATTTCATTTAATTTAGACTTTTAAAAACTTGGTGTAGATTTCTGGAGTATTTGATATAGTAAACCACATCTAAAATGCGACACAAAATGTAAGTCAATAGAATCTTTTACCCCCATGAACCAAAATTCATAATATAGCATCCTCTTCAAAGGACAATCAGAAAATGACTTAAGGTTTTGGAGGGTTGTTTGGTTGGTTGGCTGGTTGTATTTTGGGGGATGTTTTTCCTTTGTTTTGTTTTTTGTCACATGAACATGAGATGATCTGCATTCCTCATGGTCTGAAGAAACTGCAACACTCTCGCTGGTTTGACATTGACATCACATGGCTTTAAAGGGAAGATAGCATACACCTTTGAATTATGGACCATGGAAACTTGGTCCGTTTTCAAATCTGAAAGGGGAGTCCTATTCATCCCATTTTTTCACTTTTTAGTGGTGATTTTTATTATCTTCTAGTTTGTGTATTTATGTTTATTTCTTCTATTTCTTTGGATTATTACATAATGTTTGTTTTCTTTGCCATGCTGGAGATCACACCAAGGACCTCATGCATACAGGGCAAGTGTTTCAAGAGCAAGTGACCAACCGTTGTTCTGTATCCCAGCTTTGGTTTTAACTTGGTTAGAAATTCATGTTTTCTGGCAGCCAGTACAACTGGTAGGAAATTTTGGAATTCCATTTTACTCCTACCCCCTTAACAGTGAGAACAGTATTTCAAATTCTTCACAGTAAAATCTAAGACCTGGATATACTTCCCCCACAATATAAAGGCTAAAAATACAATATAATTAGACATCAAGATATTAATATGCAGAAGCTAATATAGAGGTGTTTTTATAGAGGTCAATGGCCGAGCACTTGTGTGGTATTTCAAAATGTGTTAAAGATTTGTTGAGCCATTTATTCAAGTGTTCTATGATATTTATAGAGCCCTTTCCATGTGCCAGAAGCAGAGGAATGCACTAGAAACAAAGCAGAACACAAACACCTGCTGTCTAGGGAGTCAATTACTTTTTCACACCCAAATCTTAGAGGTTCCTTTCTCTTTCTTTCTTTCTTTCTTTCTTTCTTTCTTTCTTTCTTTCTTTCTTTCTTTCTTTCTTTCTTTCTTCTGTTTTTTGGTTTTTTTATTTGTTTTGGGTTTGTTTTGTTTTGTTTTTCAGCTTGATTTCTTGCTTCGTCTTGTTCTAGTGACATTGCAGACAATGACAGAATTGATCATGGGAAGAGTTCAAAGTAGTGTGAATTAGAAAGAGTTTGCCATGCAGGGCAGACTGGACAGAAAAGAGCATAAGGTGTAGCATGGTGTGGGAGAACAGGAGGAGAGGGCATGCTGGGAAAGGGTCTCTTACTTCTCTATCAGCCTCTGTCCTCCTTCTTACTGTAGATTTGGTGGTTTGAAGAAGAGGACTTTGAGAAAAGTGAAAAGTATATAAGTTATGAATAGGACCTTCAGCTCTGGGAAGCCTTCGCTGCTTCTGCTTGTATACCAATTGTTCTGAGCTGGTGGCATTGACTTTGTCTCTTATATAAAACACCACAGTATTGCTGGTATGAGTCAGCCCTGTTTTTTCTGGGATATACAAGCCAACAAGAATCTCTTTTTGAAACAAAAAGTTGACGATAAAAATATATCTTTTTCCCCCACAGCTGACTCTCTGAGTTGATTAAACAATTTCTTTTATTCTTCTGTATTACTATATCCTACATTTAGCCTACAATGGTCACTGGCATCTCTGAATCACAATGAGTGAGCAGGAAACACCCTAAATTCTCAGCCACTTAGGAAGCTGAGGTAGAAGGATGGCTTAAGTTCAGGACTTCGAGAAACCATCTCAAGAATAAATGAATGAATGAATGAATGAATGAGAAAACATAGTGAAAATTATCCTTTTTCCAGCTTAAACCATTTTAAACCCCATATATAAACAGAGGAACATTAGACTACAGGAAATACACAGTCTTTATTATCCCTACTATTTGTATAATATCTGAACTTACATTGTCATCAATAATAATAGCACTACTAGGGAAAATAAAGGTTACCTTTTGGGGCTCTTAATCTCACTAGTAGAAAAAAATAAAAATATAGTCAGAAGCTTAAACACATCCATTAGATTTTGAAAGAAAAACAACAGTCACAAACTGAAAAGGCCAGCATTCCCCAGAAGAGGAGTTGGACAAAAAGCCATGCTTCTAAGTCAGTCATGTGGGGCATAAGGGAAGAAAACCTGACATATAAGTGGAATATGCTTAGGAGTGCCAGTCGCCCGCCACCCCACGCTTCTGTGTTCAGAGTAAAAAATTACACCAGAAACCAATACAAATAGAAATAGAGCTGGCTATTGTAGTGGATACAATTAATTCCAGCACTGGGGAGATGGAGGGGAGAGATTTCTGTGAGTTCAAGGCAAGCCTGCCTAAACTGAGAGTTCTCCACCATTACATGCTATACAGTAAGACTCTGTCTAAAAAAGAATAAGAAAGGTAAAGAAAAAGTGGGGCTGGAGAAATGGCTCACTGGTAAAGAGTACTTGCTGCATACAGAGTTTGAAAATCAATTCCCAGCACCCAAATTAAGTGGTTTACAACCACCTGTAGTTCCGCTTCCAGGGGATCTGGCACCCTCTGCTCTATGTGTGTGTGTGCACGAACACACACACACACACACACACACACACACACACACACCCATGCACACACTAAATCCTTCAAAATTGTTTGAAATTTGAAATAGAAAGAGCTCTCCCAAGAGCAGAAGTAAGCTAGTGAGCTGAGGAAAGAGTGCAACAAGTTACTGGCAGGCAGTGTATGGCTCTTTATAGTGTCCTCCCTCTCCAGTCTGTATTTCCCAGGTTCCCGCACACTCCAGGAAGGAAAGAATTCAGGCACTCTTCTGAAACCTAGCTTCCTTTATCTTATTACTCTCAGTGTACCTTTCTACGAGCCATGCTCTATTGCCACAAAGATGACTTATAAAATGTTCATAATTCCTACTACAATAAATAAATCTTTTAAAAAATTATGCTTAATTTCATAAATTTAGGGCATCCACAGTTAGTTTGTATGCATTAGTATCTACATTTTACAAAATAGGTAAGTGTTAAAGTTGGACCTCAAGTACTTGTAAATCTTGTTTCAAATTCCACAAATCTCACAGCATCAAATAGTAATGACAGTTCCATTCAGTACACAAGCATATATTTCATAGAGTTTCCATCAGTAAATGTAATGAACCTGAGCTAAGCAATCTCCATTTGACATTTATGGTGTTAGTCTCAAGACAAATGGTACCAAATACCTTAGCACAAATGGTGTGCAATTCTATTTTCTAAATATGCAAGAACATATTATGTGCTTTGTAAAAATCTTCTAGATTAAAATGAACCATTAAAGTGTATAAGATGATATCACCAGAGCCTCATTGCAACAGAACTAAGCAAATATTGTGCCACTGACATGAAATCAATTAGATGTCTATAGGAATAGTTAAGCAGATTTGTAAATGTTTTCCAAAACGTGTAACAGTCAAAGGTGCCAGCAACCTTCAAACTCAACTGCCCTGATTAATGGCCTAGGACAGGCTTTGCAACTGGCAATACCTTTCTGTATTCCACATCCTGACTTGTATTGTACCTGCATCACCACTCTGCACCAAACAAACATTAAAACTTTACCTAAAAGGTCAAAATAACTAGTCCCTAAGCAAATGAAATAGTCCCCTCCAAAGTGTAGGAGAAAAGTTACCAGACTTGGGATCACAGCCTGTGCCCCAACAAGCTAGGTTTGGCCATTGATCCTCTGTAAGCTAATGCTAGTGAAAAGGAAAGGATTATCAGTGTGGCCACATTGGAAAGATTGGCAAGATCTAGAGACCCTTCTCTATGTGAACATCATGAGAGTAGAGTTAAATAGGAGTTGGGACATATCCATAACTAAGCAGTCTGTGTCCACCCTCTCTCCAAGCATACCATCTCAGCTCCAGGTCTTTCCTAGAAGAGTAGCACATTTTTTCAATAGTCTTATAGTCAAAGAGATAGGCAAAAGTGTCTCTGTTGAATACACTGTTCCTATCAGGGAGGTTATGTGCATAAAGACACTATGAAAGCAACCTGGTGGCAAGTTCACTCACAGGAACTTTGTACCCATTTTACTTGCAGTGTAAAAACCTTTTATATTATTTAAATATGTCTGCATCGCCAATCCACTGTTACTTCAAAGGCCTTTGGTCAAGATATGACTTCCACATGGAAATTCCTCTCTGGGCCTCTTCTTGATCAAGAAATTTTGGGACTTGTTATTTTGTTCTCATAGTTGTGTATAAACCTTCTGTACGGGAATAGTGCAGGTTTGTTTTTTTTTTTAAGAAAGACAGTTGCATATTTATTGAATTTTCTCACCTCTATAGTACCTTCAAAAACTATAATCATATATAATTGAATTGCCAAATTAAAAATAACAGCCATTTAAAATGCTGCACTGCTTAGATAGTTTTCTTTTCTTTTTTCACAACAGTAGAAGAATGGCTTGGGTGTATTTCTAGCTCTTACATCTTAAATTAACTCATTTCTGTTAATTTATGTATTTTCATGAAGCTGTGGCTTACCAGTAATATTGTGGCATCTTTCTCCTTCAATGGCTATGTGGCATCTCTTTGACTCTGCCTACTCTCTCTCTCTCTCTCACTCTCTCTCTCTCTCTCTCTCTCTCTATATATATATATATATATATATATATATATATATATTTCTCACCTGGTTTTACTCTGCAACTATAATTCTTGCTTGATAATTATTTTGTGTATGTAATTTTACTATGTGAAAATTAAAACTTTCCTTTTTAATTAAACAGAAGAGGGGAGATATATGGGATGTCTGTCTGTATATGTGTTGCTTTTATTGGTTGATGAATAAAGCTGTTTCAGCCAATGGCTTAGCAGAGTAAAGCCAGGTGGGAAATTCAAATAGATAGGATTTTAACATTAGGAAAAATCAATTTAAGTGTATGTCACTTTTTGAGATTGCTTACATCTAAGTAAACAGCTACAAACAAGGTAAATTCTTTACTAACATGATGAGTTTGCCTGTGAGATTTGATGAAAAAAACTTTTTCAGGACTTAGAAGATAGCATATTCTATATAGTAAAAAAGGTTATTTACAACTGAAGGAAACAATCTTTAGCATACATTTGAGTTCCTTTAGCTGCTAGTGTTCACTAATTTGTTTGAATAAGCAAAATCCTACCATAAGGTTACCTGTTATTGCATACCAAAGGGTCTGAATGCAAACTAATAGAGGGGCTGAATCATGCTAATAGAGGAAATCAAAGATCCCATATATTTTTCAGAAGAGTCTCATGATTTATAAATTCTAATGAATAAGTTGCCTACTGGGAACTAGTGACTTATATACCATGACTACATTTTAAATGGGATTTGGTTTACTTTCAGGATATCAGAACCTAATAAGCAAATTAAAACCCAGAAATATATATGTGTATATATATATATATACACATATATTAAAAAAGAATTACAAGCAGTAAGTTGATTTCAGTATTCATGGTTTTTTACTTACCAAATGTAAGAAAATTCAAAATTAATGTTTAAGCTTTCCATGTATACAGTTAGAGCCCATGATACCAAGGGAATGGGCATAGTGTCCTAATTTTGGAAGGGGGGGGTTAAGAATCACATAAACTACCTGGAATTCTGGGTTTTCTTTTATGAACAAAAAAAATAGGATCATTTTTCAAATGCTTTCCCTCTAAATCACATCAAGTCATTGTTACAAAACCACATTTGAAAATAATTCTTTTTTAGTAATATGTCTATCCATGTGTATATACTTTGTTTGTAAGGGTGCCCACAGAGGTCAAAAGATGTCTGACCTCCTGGAAATGGTGTTACAGGTGGTTGTGAGCTGACCACTTTAGAGGCTAGCAACCAAACTGAGGACTCCTGAAACAGCCGCAGGCACTCTCAACCACTAAGCCTTCTCTCTAGGTCCAGGATTATATTTGTACTTTAACTCAATTTGGAAAACTTACTAATCTTTGTGTATGATGGTTTATACAAATACAAACTTGGCTGGTGTCAAGATGTTTGCCTTTCCACACTTCAAATTAAGGAAGTGTCAAGGGACAAAACAGAACTCCAAACTTTGATTTTTCTTTAATTAACCTAAATAAGTAAATACTGATATTTATATACATAAACAGCATAGGAGCTGTGCGTGGAAGATTGTAAAAATAAGACATGCAGAAAAGAAGAAACCATCTGCCCAGTATTCGTATTTGACAAAGGAGAAAGAGTTCCAATGTAGTTCCAGTCAGAATAAAAGTGACTCGTGCTTCTGGCCAAATGCAATAAACATGAACACAACATGCCTTTTCACCTACCTAAAACACCACAGCACACAAGCAATGTGAAACTGCATGCAATGTTATCTGCCAGTGAAGCACAATGATCTCTAGAAGAGAGGGAACAGGAAAGAAGAGACTTTTAACTAGTCTGTGACCTCAGGGAGTTCCCAAACCGTGACACAGAGGAAAGAAACACAGGTAGCTGGGAGAATCCTGAACTGAATCCTAGCTGAGTCCAGTAAGACCAGAGCAGACAGAGGTCCTTAGGCAGGAGAGAGAGACAGAGAGGACTTCAGAAATCTGCACGGTATCTTAAGTGTGTATGTGTGAATAAACAACTAAGTCTTGGAATACATGCTATGGAAACTGTCAGAGACATCAATGCCCACCATTCCACGCAGGCCTGTGAATGCCCTCTCCAAGTCATACATGAAATAGTCACTTATAGTGGTATGCTGAGCAGAACATACAAAGGACTTACTAAGCCACAGGAAATAATGAGAACTAAACTCAGCATTGCTCTGACCCCATCTACAGAATATTAGGTGTGAGACTAGAAAGAAACAAACATATCACTATATAATGAAGCAAAATCCCAGAGAAAAGCCTAGAGTACTTTTATGTAAATCTCATGTGGAATAAATCAACCAAAAATGCTGTTAGTCAAAAGAAGTATCAAAGCCTGTCATACAATAAAGAGGTGAACTGACTGATTAAAATTGGCCCAGAATTAACATTGTGTAGGATTAGTAAACAAAGCCACTAAAAGAGTTATCATAGCTTTAGCAAGTCATTCAGGAAGTTGGGCACATAAGCAAAATGCAAATTACAACTAATTTGAGATTTCATCATATCCCAGTCAGAGGAGCCAAGATTAATAAAACAAATGACATCAGAAACTGGCAAGGTGCAGGGAAAGAGGAACACATATTCCTTGCTGGTGGGAATGCGGACCGGCACAGACCCTTTGGAAATCAGTGTGGAGGTCTCTCAAAGAGAAGAAAAGAGATCTACACAAGAGTCAGCTGTACCATTCTTAGGTGTAGACATAAAGGGTTCTCTATCTTATTACATAGATACTTCATCAACCATATTTACTGTTGCTGTACTCTTGATAACCAGAAATCATAAAGAATAAAGATGCCTATCACCTGATGACTAGATAGTGAAAATGGGGTACGTTTACACAGTGGAATATTATTCAGCTGTTAAGAAAAGCAAAACTATGAAATTTGCAGGTAAATAGATAAAGCTGGAAACAACCATCTGTGAGATGACCCAGACCCAGAAAGGTAAGCATTACATCTTTTCTCTTACATATGAATGCTAGTGTTTAAGCTTTATCTAGTTGTGTTTCATCTAGAGTATCCACAGAGATGAGGTATCTCATAAGGGACCAATGGGGAGGAGGGAATCTTCCAAGAAAGGGGAAATAGAATTTAGTATCATAAAGATATAAGGGGAAGCTATAATAGGAGGATTAAATGTGCAGGGGAATGGGAGGGTGTGAAAAAGGAGAGCACATAGGGATGACTCTGACTCTAAAGGCCTTTTGAAAGGCCATATAGAATGTTACTATTCCAGAGGTTTCTTAAAATATAAATTTTAAATAAATTACAAAATAAAGGAATTGAAATAGAGTGACCATATAGTGGGAGACAGTTCAACTAGACATTATATACTACCAAGTAAAATCCCCAATACCAGGAATGAGTTACATCTTGTTAAATAGTGGGCCAGAGAGGTCCCATAAATTTCTACAAACAATATAGGCTATTGGCAAGGGTTTTGCTTACTCTCTATAATCTGAAAGTAGCTCCTATTGCTGAAGGTGCCACTTTCTTGTCATTGAATATGAAGAAATTTATCCAGTGCCCAAGAAGCATCACCTCTCCTGACTAGTGTTCATGGTGCTAGAAAGTACTGTACAAGCTACCAGAGGAGAAAAGTAAATGTCAATCTCAGTCAGCTATGAACCCTGCATCCTACCAGAACAACTGGCCAACAAGATATGTTGGTACATTAGTGGCATAGATGTTATGGAATTAGGCAGTATTTTACTGGATTAATCCCACTCCATGAGATGTAACCCGTACCTGACACTGTTAGTGAGGCCAAGAGCTTGACACCCTAGGGAAAAACCTAATGCTGTTAGTCTGCTAAATAAACATCATAATAAAATGATTCTTAATGACATGGTTCTACAGTCTCCTATCACTCATCCCTCATCAGAGATACTTCCTGAAATAGATGACAGTTAACAGAAAACTCCACAACTGGACAATGTAGAAACAGTAAGAGACCATGACGTTCTCAGCCTTAAATAGGATTCCTTTATGTAGCTATACTCCCTTCAGGACTCAGGGATCTGTGCAGAAAGGAAGTTGGAAAGATTATCAGAGTCAGAAGCAGGGGCCAACTCCTAGGAAAAAACATCTTCCAGATACAAGAGGACTGATGCACATAGGAGCTCACAGAGAGGGTGACATCACAAGTTCAAGTCAGACAAGTAAGAGCACAGTGAAGAGAACAGAGTCCCTCTCCAAACCAACAAGCTACTCTTGTTTGGATATCTTCTAGGACACGTAAAGATCACTCTTCTCCAGTGGAGTGACACTGGGTTTATCAACCATACCCGAGGGCCCATACTCTGGAGCGTTTGACCCCCCAAAATGTGCTGCATTTATGTTTCGATTGTTGTTGTTGGGATGGTTGGGTGTTTGGGGGCTTTGTTTTTTGTTTTGTTATATTTTGTGCTGCTGGATTTTGGGGTTTCTGAGAGAGAGAAAGAACATAAGTTCAAATTGGTTAGAAGGAAGGATGAATCTAGGGGAATGTAGTAAGGAGGCTGTTTGCTTAGTTCCCGGCTGCTCAGCCCCTAAATAATCACATAGAAACCATATTATTTAAATCACTGCTTGTCCCATTAGCTCTAGCTTCTTATTGGCTAACTCTTACTTCTTAATTTAACCCACTTCCATTAGGGGAACATAGGAGAGGAGAAAAAAATATGATCAAATATACTGCATGGTAAGTTTAAATAACAAAAATCTGTAAAATTAAAAATAAGGCAATAATCACATTTCTAGACTAGGGTTAAAAACTTAACTTTGTAAGCTGAATCAACTTAGAGGATGAGGTGTTATAGAAGGAAACACTAGTTTTCTGTATATTAAAAAACAGAATGGTGGGGACTGTTTACCCACAACAGATAGCATGGAAAACTAACAAAACAGAAGATAATTGTTTCACAATTTTTTTAAAAAGTATATATGAAGAGAAAAATATAGAAAGAACATGCTTGAACATTTTTCAGTGCTCATGGAAACTCTTTAGAATACAGTGTCAAGAGGCTCAGTGCAGCCTCAACACCAGCTGCAAGAAGGAAACCATCAGAACTAAATGGATCCAACTGCCAATAAATGGAAAATCTCCTACATAGTCAGAAAAAAAGGGTGCATTTGTGCAAGGTTACAAAGAAATGGATAATGTCTATAAAGACTTCTCTAGCAAATGATGTGTGCAACAGTAATGGAGCAATTTCAAAAGTTTTCAAAGAAACCTGAGAGAGAGAGGAACAGCTTGAAGATCTGTAACTTTAAAAGTGTCTTTCAGAAATGAAGATGAAACAAGCATTTATCCAGACATACAAAGTTGAAATAATTCATCAGCAACAGACTGAAACTACAAAAATCATTTTAAACAGTTCATTAAGCAGGAAGAACACAGTCTGCCAGATGAGAATGGGGCCTACACTGGAGGGAACATAAATGGAAGGAAATCCTCACAGGGAGCTCTCCAGACAGGAGGTCCACATCTGTATACTCAAATACAGGTTAAAAACATGCAGAAAGAGTTCTTTCTGGGCTGGACATGCCATCTCCTAGCAATCTCCTAAACAATACACACAATTACATAAAATATGTTAATTTATAGATTATTTAAATTGAAGGCTTGTATAGGATATATACAAATGCATGCCATTTAATACTAGGAATTTGAGTATACACAGGAGTTCTGGAATTAAACCTCTGAAGATACAGAGAAATAACTGTATCATTTTATGAAAATTGATTGTTTAGGCAAAGTAATAGTGATATTTCAGACCACAAGAGACTATTGGGTTGGCTATATTATCAGAAAAAAAGTTTTAGGTCATTGTATAGAGTAGCAATGAAGATAGTCTTTTATTATATGGACTCACTTAATAATACTATCACAGTTGAGGTTTATGGTGCAAGCCTGCAGATCTTCCCAGAGGAAGCTGTGGTTCCAGATCACAGGTTTAAGCCTGCTGGGATACCCAATGAGCACAAAGTCTGTGTGGGCAACTTAGAGAGACCCTGTCTGACAGTAAAAAATAAAAATTAAAAAAAAAAACAGAAAGCTGCAGGATATATCTCAGTAGTATAGTGCTTGCTTAGCAAGAATAAGGCCCTACGTTCAACCTATTATTAAAAATCAACAATAATAATAACAATAATATCACAAATCAAGGTAGTCATAAATATTTAATCTTCTAATAATAAGTCTTCAAATGCCTTCAGCAAAAATAGAAAAATATTAGAACTGGAATGAGAAACACCTGAGTCAACAATCATAGGAAAAATATAATACATTGGTAGATAAAGTGGAAATCATCAAGAATGTAGATAATTTGAGGAACACTGCCAACTCAGACAAACTTAGTATATAGACTTTTTCAGCAATGGGCATCAACATTGCGCATTGTTTTCAGATGTACATGGAACAGAACAGCAGTGAACGTGGATTACCACTCAGTAAGAAAACGAGAACAGCCACTGAGGGATGCTGAAATGGAGATGAGTCTTAAGACTGTTGCACTAAGTAAAAGGTAGTAATTAAAGAGTGACCATTCTGTGCTATTGCATTTAAAAAACGGAGAGAAAATGCAGACCAATTACAGTAACAGAAAGCAGATCTATTGTTGACTTGAAATGAGCCGGGGAGGGAAGACAGAGGAGTTACAAAGGGGCAGGGGGAAATTTGGAAGCGTGTAGGTGGATTTTGGTGATTCTGGTAAGGAGTTTCAAAATATTTATGCAAATCTGTGCTGGTTAGTTATTTCTTTGTTGTTATTTCTTTGTTGTTGTCTGCCTGTTTGTTTCTTCGTTCATTTTTGTCAACCTGATGCAAGATAGTAGTCTGCAAGGAGGGAATCTCAATTGACAAAATACTGCCATGAGATCAGCCTGTAGGCAAGCCTGTGAAGTAATTATTTGTTATTTGATTCATGATTCAAATGAGAGGGCTCAGCCTACTGTGTGATGCTGCCCTTGAGCAGGTGGTCCTGATTGAATAAGAAACCAGACTGAGCAGGGTGTCATGGCGAGCAAGTCAGTAAGCAGCATTCCTCCATGGCCCCTGCCTCCAAGTTTCCGCCCTGAGCTCTGCCCTGGCTTTCCACAGTGATGGAGTGTGACATGAGAGTTGTAAGACAAAATCAACTTCTCCTCCCCAAAGTTCTTTCAGTTATGATGTTTTATCACCGCAATAGAAACCCTAATTGACTAAGACAATACCTTCGTTAATTATAAAATCAAATTAAAAGCATTTATATAGAAAACAGTAAGGTGTACTTTTATTTTTAGGGAATATAACCTTTCAGCAAAGTGTGCAGCTGCTAATTTCCCAATCAGCATTGCTGGGTTTGAACTGTTGCTAATGAATGATATCCAAGACTGCTCACACATCAACTCTGAGACTTCTGAGTCATAACCATGTAATCAGTGCTACACATATATTTGATAATAATTGGTACCCTAATTAATTACTGTAGCCATGAGTCCATGTTTATCCAAACTATCTATCTGGCTTAGAACATGGGTCATTGAATAAACTGTCCCTGACCAAAGCTTGTCAGCAATATTGCTGACGTATGAGAGAACATAGTCATACTGATGTATCACCCTTCCTAAGAGGAGTCCTGGAACCACTGAGATGCTGCTTATGCCACTGAAAGATGAAGACATCAAACAAAAGCAGGTTTGCAAAGGATGGGTTCAGTGGCCTTTAGCTCCTTCTACTCAAGAAAGTATGTACTGGGCCTTGAAATCAGAGACACCCCCCCCCCGTCTTGCCTCCCAATTGCTGGGATTAAATGCATGTACAACTACCGTTTTGCTGTGACAGCATTTCAAACCCAGGTGCATCACTCCACTATGGCTTATCTTTACATCAACTGCACTCCTGAATGTCATCTTTTAAGATACCTGTGTCACTCTCAGGAGACACTTATATAGTATTCATGTCAAGATTTTAAGCGTAATTACTTCTTGGGAAAAAGTCTTTTCCAAATCAAGTGATGTTTGAGGATTCCTGTGAGCAGATGTGGTCATATTACCCAACATGGTGGTGAACCTACTTTACCATCTTACATGCTAATTCTGGGGTGTAGAACAAAGATTTGGGCATTTCTTCCATGTCCCCTCTTCCTATCTCCTGTCCTTCCCACACAGCCTAAGAAGAAAACAAACACCCCTTCAGTACATACAAATGAGCAAGAGATCCTATTCATTAACTCAGCTAATCTGCCTACAATTGCAATGGTCTTTCCTTAAAGATGTTTCTGCTTAGTTTACTAATTAGATTTACATGTCCAGAACACCACTTTTTCTACCCCCTGGGAGTGATAATCTAGTAAAGTAGCATTCACTGGCACAAAAGCTACGTGCCAACAGTAGCAGGCTTTTTCATATCGTCAGTCTCTAAATCATAACATGGAGACTTATTATTAGTTATAAATGCCTGGCCTTACCTTATGTTTGTTTCATTAGCTGTTATGATTCAATTTAACCTATTTTCTGTTCATTTATGTTTTGTCTCAGGGCTTTTTTATCTTTCTTTCATTCTATACATCCTACTCTGTGTCTGACTGCCTTTTATACCTTTACAGAGGTAAAGCAATATTCTGCAACATAAACCAATCTAACATATCTTTACATAGTTAAAGTGTTATTCCACAACACCCAACCAAAACTGAACACAAGCCTCTTTCCAGAGTTTGAAAACTGAGGCTAAGCAAGCTTTCTTTTCCTTTAGTCTGTGGCCACACAGTATGCCTGCAGACCAGTTCCAATATGACTGTGTTCCCTGACAAAAAGGATGTCTGAAAGACAGAGAGAGGGGAGAAGTAGGAAGAGGAGCTGAGAAAGAAAAGCCAAGGAGAGAACAGCCCGATAGGAGTAGTAGATTATGGTGTGCTCAGTGTTGCTAGAGAACCTGGGGAGCTACATGTTGGCTGTTATGTGAAACCGGGAGAGTCTGTTAAAGAGTCTTAAGAATTTGTTAAGGTATAGGGTAGGGGCAAACTCTCACCAATACGGAACCAATTAGACACCACTGCGGATCCAGCTGCCTTTGTCCATTCCTTCTGCCCAGAGAAGAGCACAAACTGCAAGCTTCTCTGTCGCCTGATCCACTCTGATCACCCAAGAGAGAGAGTGAGAACAAGAAAGTGTGCAACCCTCTCCCTCAGATTTAAACTGTGTTAAAGACAGACAAGATCACGCCCCAGGGGTGCTGCCCCCAAAATCATTGGCTAAATGGATCAAAATTCCATCACAATCGGGCACCATATATTACCAGTTAAACTAGAGTTTCCCTTGCAATGGGATCTTAAAAAGAGTTTTAAATGGAATCAGAAGGAAGTTAGAGGACAATTGTATTAAAGTTTGAAAGGAAAGCAACAGGGCAAGCAAGCTGTAAGTCGTGGCAGCTTCCTAAAGAAGAAAGATGGAGAAAAGAAATGGAAAGCTATTCATGTTCAAGTTCAGATCCACAAGGACAGGAAAGTTCAGCAGTGGAGTTCAGTAAACAGTTGCTAAGCAGAAGAGGATCCAGGTCAGAAAAATCAAGTAAAAAGCTCAAAGTACAGGAGATCATGGGCTTTGGCCAGTGTCTAAAATAAAAAGGTTAGAAAGGAAGAAAATGGAAAGTTATGAGTGAGAGCTGTGATCCAACAAACACGCAAGACCTACAAGTGGCAGCAAATGTGCAAATGTCTGCATCTGGGGGCGGGCAGCGCTTTCTGGAAAGGAAAAGCATTATTTCATTACTAGAATAATTAATTCTCCCCTCTCCTCAGCGTGTTTTTGGGTGAAGTAGATTCTTGTTGGAGGAGAGACGTGATAAATGTTACGATTTCTCTTTTCTTTACAGTTGAATAAAATCACATATATATGAACCACCTTTTTAAGGAATCCATGGTAGGCTTATTCTGATTCCTAAGTATGGTGTTTGATGCAGTAGTAAACACAGATATGCAAGTGTGTGGTATGCTGACTTGGAGAAGACCGAGCAAATCCATTCCTGAGTATATACCTGTATATAATGATGACAACTCCAACCACGACAGTCTTATTATTGACCTAACCCACATCATCAATCAGACCTCAGAGTCTCACTTGTGATTCATGTGCCGCTGTTATTTTTTTAATTTTCCCTTTTTACTGTGTTTGGGTTTTGTTTGTTTGTTTCTTCTTGTTGTTTGGTGGGGTAGTTTGTTTTGTTTTGCTCCATTTTGTTATTTTGACTCAATGTCCAGTATATATTCATGCTGAAGTCTTTTTATCAATCATATTGTGACAAAATTCAAAGACAAGGCTCTTACAAGACCATTGATTAAAATGCAGTTTTTGAGCTCAGAAGTGATACTTGTTACTGAACCAAATGACTTGAGTTTCATCCTGAATATACTTGGTGGCTAGAGAAAACCAACTCCCTAAAGTTGTCCTCTGACCTACATATTCTGCAGTGACTTTTGCACACTCTCTCCCCCCAATTAATAAGTGCAATTTAAAATTTTATATTCTATTCTTCCTTTAAGGGGCATGGTTTGCATCGGCCCACCCCAGCAATAAATAAATGTGATTTAAACTTTTAAATATAGTCTTTAGGGAATGTCCTAATGCAATATCATTTGTGTCTTTTTAATGAAAAAAAGACTAAGACACACAGTAAACATAGAGCAAAAAGGCAAGCATTACCAAGCACAGATAGGAGGCTCGGAGGAAACCACACTTGTGACATCTTACTGGACACTGTCTCCAGAGTTGTTGCAGCTGTAGTAAGCAAAGATGTTCTCAGACGCTTATCAAAAGGTGCAGATTTGACTAGTCTTTGTAACTGTAGCTCCTCACTTTGACAGGTGACATCCAGCCCCAAACATATCTAGATCTCACTTTCCTTCATCAAAAGCATGTAGGACTCAGTCCAGTTTTGTGTGGACTCCCGGATGCCTTGTCCCCTTTCTCTGAGCAGTTTTCCTCACTGTCACATTGTAAGGTCTGGGCTCCTATAAGGAGGCACATGCTCTCTGTATGATACGTTGTTTCCCTCTGAGAGTTATAAAATGGAGACAATAGAAGGAGCAGCTTCCTGTACACAGCTAGAATAAGCCACACACAGTTTAAGACAGATCCCCGAATTGGTTTCCTGAATTATTTTACTTACTCCTGTGACATAATACAACCTTTTATATTTGCATTTGGGAGGTGTGTGCCAATATCTACAGTGGCATGCCAGTTACTGTCGCAATTTTCCATATTTTTGAAAGAGAGATTACATACCATCTACAGGGAGCCTCCTCAGGACAAAAGTTGGAAGAATTGGGGTCAACTTTGCAATGATGTCAAAACTTTGACAGATTCCATTGTAATTTTTAGCTTGCTTTTTGTTGTTGTTTTGTTTGTTTTTTCATGATTTGTTTTGTTTCACGTTGGTCCTGGGTAAGAAAAAAAAAGAAGAAGCAAAATATAAAAAAGAAATAAAGGTTAAATAAATGAAGAGAAGAAGCAGAGTTGAGGTGTATTTTCTTTTTTTGCAACTTTAGTTTTTTTTATTTTACATGCCCACCACAGTTCCCCCTTCCTCCCCTCCTGTCACTCTCCCCACAACTTCCTCCACCTGCTCATACATCCACTACTCAGAATGGGTAAGGTCTGCCTGCCACAGGGAGTCAACAGAGCCTGGCACATCAAGATGAGGCAGGAGCAAGCCTCTGTCCCCTGAATCGAGGCTGAGCAGGGCATCCTACCATAGAGAATGGGTTCCAGAAAATCACCTCATGCACCAGGGATAGATTCTGGTCCCACCGTCAGAGGCCCTACGAACAGAACAAGCTACACACCTGCCAACCACATGCAGAGGGTCTAGTTAGGTCCTGTGCAGCCTCCCCAGCCGTTGGTCCAGAGTCCTTGAGCTCCCGCAAGTCTAGAGCACTACCGTGGTTGACTTCTTTTTTTATTGTTGCTGTTTTTTGGTTTGTTTGGTTGGTTGGTTTTTTGTAGTTCTTTCAAGTTAGCTGGGAATATATTTTTATTGATTTTTATTGAGCTCTGCTTGGTTGCCTTCTAAAGAAACCAGGGTGATGTGGTGAGCAGCACTGAGCCAGTTAGCAAGGACAGTGTGCATGACTGCCCGTGCCTGTGCCTAGAGGTCAACGCTAGGGCATGCAAGCAGAAAAGCAGGTTTTCTTCATCAGGAAGCCCATGCAGGGAGCTCCCATCTCACTTCCTACAGCCTCAGACTTTTTATAGATGCTTTTTCATGATAATTCTGCTCATTTCACTTTTGATTTGAAGAAATCACTATTCTTTAAAGACGACCTTTGCTCTATTCTGGTGCTCTCACCCATTTTCTTTCCTAAGATTAAGAGCTAATTGTGGTGAGAATACATGGTTGCTTCCACTAGTGCTTCCAAAAAAAATACAGGAAATGTTTCTGGTGTGTTCCACCCGCACCCATAAAATTGTCTCCCACATTCCTTTTTATTACTTCTTTAATTATTTTGAGATTGTAATATGATTGCATCACTTCCTACATCTCTTCCCTTCCTCTAACCCCTCTATGGACCCTTCCTTGTTCTCTTTCAAATTCATGGCCTCTTTTTTCATTAATTGTTGCTACATGCATGTATGTTTATGAATATGCACATATGTACAAATATACATTTATTTATAAACATATGCACATACTTCAAAACACAGCTTCCTAAGTCTTTGTAATGTTGTTTACATCTATGTTGCTAGGGCTAGCCAAGCAAAGCCAATCATAAAAATCCGTATTTTTACAAACAGTTCTTTTCCATCAACTGTTCAAGGGAGGGAAATTTCCTGGAGCCTAAATTCCAGAAGTCACTGTAGTAGGAAGTAGTAAGCCATATTGGGGAACTGATGAAGCAATATTCTGCTTTAGAACAGCAATATTTAAATTATTAAAGATTTAGACAACTTCTATTCTTTTCTTTCTTGTGTTGATTCTTTAAAATTACTCAAACAAGGGTAAATGAAGAGTTTAAATATGTATTTTTTATTTTTTTATTTTTTGCCAGGGGATGGTGGCGCATGCCTTTAATCCCAGCACTCAGGAGGCAGAGGCAGGTGGATCTCTGTGAGTTCAAGGACAGCCTGGTCTACAAGAGCTAGTTCCAGGATGGGTTGGTTCCAAAGCTACAGAGAAACCCTGCCTCAAAAAAAAAATGTATTTTCTGTGGCTATGTTACCCCATAGATGAGTTGCTGTTGTTTAAATGTTTGGATATTACAATTTTCTCAGAGTTATCAAAGATTACTTTACCATTAATTTGATCTTGGTTCTACTTATAAGAAGTATTTTTTTAGAAAATGTCATCCAAGTTTCTAGTCCATCTTACGCATTCACTTGAAGAGCCAGATAATTCAAGTCACAAAAGAGAAAAACATATGAAATGCTTACAAGTAACAGTTAGGGACAAAAGAAGGATTGATGACAGACTTTTTCAATAAAAATAATACCACTTACAAAATTGAAGGTCATTGTCTCTTTCCCCTGTAGATGAGATTGAACTGAAGAAGAAAATAGACAGTAAGCAGGTTTTGGGTCAGTTGAATTCTGCCCCCAGTGCTCTCTACCTAAGTAGCACCATGACTCTACTCAGAGCTACTTAAATCTAAAATTAAGTGAATTAACATTGGATATAATTAAAAGTTCAGTTTCTAGCCACCGTGTACTCCTTGATCACATCTGACTAACGACTACCATAGCAAACAGCACACGGTAGGAAACCAGCCATCATGAAATGACCTACTGGGCAGAATATTAGCATACATAAACTCTCTGACATGGAAATAAGGGAGACCTGTTAACAATATAAACTGACGTTGTGGCAAATTGGAAAAAAAATAAAGGATGGCTACACAAAAATGAGTAATTCAAATAATGTAGTGGTTTAAATTGTCCTTTGCTGAAAGTTTGGGTTCTATATGGCCACTGGATAATTTTAGCTCAAACAACTTACACGGGGGAGCCGTACGGTCTTGTGAAAATGTTCAGTAAAGCAAAGTGTGTGCACAATACTTTTGAAGCAGTTTCAGATGGAATTATTCAAAGAAATCCCATATAAAACTTAAAATAGATTTGGGTAGACAAAGGAGGGTTTTCTAGATTCAAGTAAGGCCTAACCTATTGTCTGGTTGGTCTTACTATTTCTTATTTTATTGTTTGTTGAGTCCTGGCTGGAGTATCTTCAAGAGCAGTCTATTAAAAATCAGCACCTTGCTGGGCATGACGGTCAATGTCTGTGATCCCAGCCACTTGAGAGACTGGGGCAGGAGAACTGCTTTAGCTGAGGAGTTTGTGAACTGTCTAGGTAAAGAACAAAACCCCATTTCTTAAGAAGAAAGGAAATGAATTAGATCTGAATTTAATTCCACAGTTTGGAGTTCCTGTACACGCAAGGTGAGATATTTTATTATACATGTTTTAGTTAACTTGAACATTTGCATTTTATGTATCAATCCACTCTTCGGCTTTAGGAAAAATATTCACTAAAATCAGATTAATAAAGCTATCGTGACTAAGATTAGAATTATGTTTTAGAAGAAAACTCAGCTTTTCTCAAGGAAGGTTAAAGATGAACACAAGGGCATCGCCACACCTTGATGTATTTTTAATCACTGGGATCCCAGAAGAATTACAAATGCCTTACTCTTGGGGTAATAATAAAAATGTAACAATAAAAACTCATGAAAATGAAGATGCCAAACTGCTTTAGTTGTTTCATTTCTATATTATTTGACTTACACAATTTATTGGAAAGTAACAGTTATGTGAAAAATATAAGAAATGTGTTATTTATTAATGTAAGCAATAGGTTTTTCAATTGCTTTATAATTAGAAAAATCTTATTAAACTCCATTTTTTATGGAGGACTGAAAAATATTAAGATACATTATGTTAGAATGTTCTTTTTTTAAAGATATATGATTGCCTTCTCAATGAACAATCATTGCATAAGCATAACAGAGGTTGTTATAGGGTGCTGTTTATATGCTATGCTCCCTCTAATTCATCCTCTGCCATAGCCATGTTAAATTAGAGCCTTTGAATAAAATTGTTTATGATGATGTCAGCATTTTAAGATGATAGATTAAAGCAACAATATAAAACATACTAGAAGATGGAATGACCTTCAATGCTTATGGATTAGAAGAATTAATCTTGTGAAATGCCCACACTACTAAAGGAAATGCACAGTTTCAATGCAATTCCCAACAAAATTCCAGAGTCATTTTCTTTAGAAATAGAGAGGTCCTAAAAATGGGACTGCAAAGATCTGTTAGTTGGTGCTACACAGATGTGAGAACCAGAGTTTCAATCTTCAGCACACACATAAATGCACAGTGTGACAGTACACAGCTGCAATGCCAATGCCAGGGAAGACAGCGGGAAGGCAGATTTCTGGAGCACACATGACATCAGCCTCGTTAGCGGATGTCCTCCTGTTCAGTGAGAGATCCAGCCTCAAAAGACATGTTACAGAAGAAAACAAGTTCATACACACACACACACACACACACACAATTCATTTGGGAGCACAAAAGACCCCAGACAACCAAAAGCATTTCTGGGCAAAAGTAATAATAGTGGAAATAGCACCATAGTTGATTTCAAGTGTGTGTGTGTGTGTGTGTGTGTGGTATTCTTGTATATGCATGCCCATGAATGTGGGTGTCAAAGACATAGGTCAAAATTGAATGTCTTCCTCTCTCACTCTCGCCCTTGTTTTTTGAGACCAAGCCTCTCAGGGAACCTGGAACTCAACAACTGGCTAGACCGATTAGCCAGAAGCCCCAGGTTGTGCCCTTCCCAGCCTCCCAACACTGGCATGCTGCACAGCCAGCTTTTTATGTAAGTGCTGGAATCCAGACTCATGCTGTTATACTTAGGCACCAAGCACTCTGCCCACTGAGCCATCTCTCCATTCCTGTACCCACTGAGTCATCTTTCCATCTCAAGATGTTTATTAAAATAATTAAAAGCAGATTTGCTTCATGACCCAGCTAGCTGTACCACCCATGTTTTTACATAAAGGACACCAAGTATCACAGAAGATACCTGCACGCCAATGTTCATTGTTACACTATCCATAACAGCTAAGCCCTAGCATCATCCTAAGTGTTCGCGAGCAGAGGAAAGGATGAAGAATATATAGACCATAGACAGAGGAACTTTTCAGCCATATAAATGACTGAAGTTATGTCATTACAGCAAAACAATGAAACCCCAGATTGTCATAATTGACAATGAAGCCAGTCTCAGAATGACAAAGGTTTGTTTGCTTCTGTTTGTAGTCCTAGGTTCTGTACAGAGATAGAAAATCAGGTATGTACATACAATATGAAAGTAGAACCTACACTATCTAGACTCTAGAGAGACATGCAGTTAACGGTCAATGGGAAGAGGAAGAAAAAATATGGGAAGGTAATTTGTTCAATGTATATTTGCATGAAAATGTTCTCTGTAGCACAGTTCCATGGACACTGTGTACACATGAAATTTTGCAATAATAAATGTTTAAAAGCCACCATGTAGCTACAGCTTCACATTGCTGTGTAAGAAATTGGTGTTAGGCTTCCTTTGCAAATGCCTGCCTTCTCCGTGTGCCAGCCTCCTACATTCCTGTGATTAAAAGGTCTTTGCTGTGTCGTTGCCCTTGCTTTCATCTTTAACCTTTTGGTGCTTAACAAATGAAAAACATGAGTTATCTTCTAAAGCTTGTTCATGTTCTTTGTCCTGACAGCATTGGCAATTTTCTGTCTTTTAGCAGCGGAGTGAGCTAGTAGGTCTTAGAGACTATGCGTCTGACTTCTAATCTCTAAGGCAGGAGCCTTCCAGTATGGAGCACAGGAAGCATTACCACATTGGAATAAAAGCATTAGCGCCTAACACCACAGAACTATAAACTTGCACTGTATTGGTCATAGGTCTGTTAGTCAACTGTGCTGACGTACTGCTGTCGGATTTCTAACATGTATAACAGCATTAAGAAAAATGAGGATAGAGAAGCCCTACTTAGAATAGAATCTTTTCAAAAAACACAATGTTAATATCCTCTTGTAGTGTTCTAGAGAAAAATAGCTAAAATGCTCTAGGAGACTTAATTTTAATTACATCCTTGGAACACTCTCTAATTAATGAGGTTTTCCTCTGACTCCATAAAGCACCACATTTTATTATTTTTATTAATGTAGGTTTCATGGTGCCATTTATATTATACAGCTTTATTACTAACAGAAAATTAATACAACAGCTAATGATTAAGAATCACCTACTTGGAAACCTAGGTCACAAATAGTTTGATCAACAAAAATAATTAGGTGAGCAGTGAAACATGTGCAACTTTGGAAATTAATTTTCAGCTATTCCTTCCAGAAATTGGAAGTTGACTTGAAATTAATATTTTTTGAGGGAAAAAATTAAGATTCTGCATTAACTTAAGAACCTCACTAAGTATATATGTCTGAGTTTAGGTAATAGCATGCCATGCTTGGCAATGTTTTTGCTGATAATAGATAGGAAAGGGTCACAGGGCAACACTCTAACTGGTAAAGTATAAGAATCTATGAAACAAAAGGACTGCTAAATAGGGAGGAATCTATTAAATTATAATTATGACATAAACTCAAAGGTACATGCCACAATCTACTAACCTAATCTTCAGATACTACACAAACATGAAAATTCTACAATAAATAATCTGCCTGATCTCAACCCTAAATCCCTGTTGCAGGATTTAATTCTTGTGAGATATAATCTGCCCTTGGGCTCTGACTGTCCCTGCACTTTCTTCCCTGGTATGACAAGAACACCCGACCCAAGTTTCTCTACTTGTTCTGCTGTCTAAAACAATTCATGTCCCTAGCAAAACTGAAGGTCAGGCAGCCTCCCCAATAGAAGGCTTATTTTGAAATCTTCTGTAGTTGACGACTTTTTTCTGTAAGGCATTCAGCTTGGCCAGCTGCATTGGGATAAAAGGCACGAAGGGACTGAACCCAAATGAATATACACCTCACTGCAGATCTCTTTGCTTCAAGTAGTAAAGCCCCATGTATATCTGGGAGTCTCAAGCCATGGGCTACTGTCAACAAAACAGAATCAGAGTGGTTAACTTGTAAGTATATAACAGTGCCCTAACTTGCAGAACTCTTGAAATATTCTCATAAAGCCACACAACAACTTGAAGATAAAACACTGCATTTTTTTTTACAGTACACTGGATATTTTGTATAAATTTGTAGGATACAAAGTGATATGATCTGTGAATACACTTTAAAATAATTTTGAAATAAGCTTAGCTATCACCTCAAATACTTACCATTTTTGAAATAATAACATTTAAAATTTTCTCTTGGGAACTGTGAAATCATGACCTTCTACTAACTGTTCTCATCATGTTGTACAATAGCAGTAAAGACTGCTTTGTGCTTCCTGTTTGAGATTTTGTGCTTGTTAACAATTACCTCCCTGCCATCCCCACACCGACCCTCTGTAACCACCCTGATTTCTGTTTCTGTGGGTTAAATTGTTGTAGTCACCAGTTTAAGTGAGAGCATGTCATGTCTGTCTTTATGGATTTCTCGACTCCTCTATTCTGTACTCTCTAAACACATGTTTGTGGTATGTGAGTTCAAGTGTGCTCATTACAACAGAATATTTTTCACTTCATTTATATATATACGTATATATGAATAAAACATTGTCGTTTTATCTTCTCTGGTGAATTTATGAATTCACATTAGCCTCCTTGGAGAGTAGTGTGTGAATAATATAGAACACTGGGCCATGTATCCTAGGCTGTCAGGGGTATTCTGGTGGTTCATCAGAATAGTTAGTTTCTTAAGAGGGTACCTTTCAGAAGAATGCCACTTGCAGTATCACATTTAGTATACAGACTCACAGAGATACTATATCATAGCAATACTTGGAGGCAATGATATCATAGAACATTTTGTTTGGGCCCTGTTCACTGAATTCCTAGAAAACTCCACAAATTTAAGTATTATTTCCTATGATCTAAACTGCTGAGTGTCACCATATTCCATACTTGGTGTGTGTGACCTGTGTTTTGGGGTGGTTTTCAGGGCATAATGCCTTCCCACGGTGAGAGATAGCCTTGTTTCTTTAGTAACAAAAGCTAACCATCAGAGGAGTATCCAGGCATTGCTATTGAGCATCCTAACTGGAAGCTATTCTTTGGAGGTAAGGAGGTTGTGGTTGGGATATATTGTATGGGAGAAGAATAAATAAAAAGAAAAAATGGATAAATGAAAAGAAAAAGAAATATGAAGTTGGGTGGGTAGAAGGGAATGATTGGGGAAAGTGGTAAGAATATGATCAAAATAAATTGTATAAATATTTAAAAGTAATAAAAAAGAAAGAAAAATTATTTGAAGACACCATTAGAATCACATCTACTTTATAGAAGCCCATTTGTATAATGCAATGACTAGACTGTGTGATAAACACACCTAGAGATATGTAAGACTTAAGAATGAAAGTGTTTAAATGTGTAAGCCCACATACGAGAAGCACTGATCATGGACATTGATATCTTACATACTAAAGAAGTAGTGACTGTAAAGTATTGGAATTTTATATTGTTTCTTTTATAAAATTCTATGTATATCTTACAATTAGAGCTATTACATGAGTCTTTATAGTAAGAGGGGCGCATGCTCAAAGCAGACAGTCTGCATTTTATTATTTAAGTCATTAAGCTAAGCAAGGAACAAGCATTTAAGAATTACAAATTAACCACACTTAACTAATAAATGTCAAGTTCCCATTTGACTGGCTAATTACATTCAATAATATTAAAGGTCATCATTTGCAAGTTGCCTCACTGCCTCACATTTTAATTTTTAGTGGCAGATTTATGATTCTAACCCTCATAATTAAATTACTTAATTCTAAATGTTTTATGGCTTTGTTATTATTGATTGTTGAATTTATTATTTTTTATCATCCTTGCTTTGGAAATCACACAATGTTTCCTTTTATTTGTTTTGTTTTAGTGTCCACTGACTTTTTCCATAATGTAACCAAATGCTAAATCTGTCACCTTCTAATTTAAAATGTAAATGAAAATATATGTAGATATCAATATGAATTGACTTTGCAATTGTGGGGCCTGGGGACATGTCTCAGCCATTAAGCAAACATACCACTCTGTCATAAGACCTGGGTTCAGTTCCCATCACCCACATCAGACTGCTGAGGACTACATGTAACTCCATCTCTAGATATTTCAGAACCCTCTTCTGACATTCATAGGCATCTGCACACACACACATTGTCGCACACACATGTATACAACACTCATCACATACACATAAAATGACAATGAATAAATCTAGAAGTCCAAATGATTTTTTGTTAGACTATCATAGTATACAAACACCTGGTATTTTAAGACATTTCCCTTTCCTTTATATTGGAAACTTCAGATCTGTGTATTTTAGTCTTAGTGCTACATTGTGCAGCAAGAAGCTGTCGATATTCTATCGCTGAACCTACAACACTGACCGCTTCCTATGGTCCAATTTAACTTTTGCGACAGGAGAGCAGTGGCACTGGCCATGACAAGCTTTCGAGACACTTATTTTCCAAAATACAGGGTGAGAGTCACTGTAAGCTGCTTTTTTAAAATGAGAATTCTGTTCTCATTGTTTATTTATTTTTTAATTGGCACATAAGTTGCACACATTTGTATGCTAATATATAAAGTTTATGGTTTGTATGGAGAAACACGTGGTTTCTTGCATACTAGACAATGTTTTACACTGATCTGTACCCAAGTCTATTTGAGTTTCAGACACCATGAACATTCAATCTTGAGTGAATAATTTTTTCTTTCAAATGTTGATCATTTCTTTGCGCTAAAAACTGTCAAACATTTTCTTCCATCTGTTTTGAAATGTGCTTGATTTATTGTTATCTACATTCACCATCAGTGGCACATGGAAACTTATTTCTCCTCTCTAACTTGAGCTAGGTTCTCCTCATCCTTCATACTTTCTTTTCTTAAGTGACAAGAAAGCTTCAAACTTTATGAATGTATAAATGTGTATTAATTAGGAAAGCCCTATGTTTGGCTTGGTGAGATGGATCAACTGAAAAAATCACTTGCTATAGAAATTTGGCTACCTGAGCTCAATCCCCAGACCCCACATGAAGGCATAAGCAAAGAACTGACTCCATAGATTTGTCCTCTGATCTCCACACCAAACTAGATTCTCTCTCTATAGATAGATAGATAGATAGATAGATAGATAGATAGATAGATAGATAGATAGATAGATAGATAGAGATAGAGATATATATGTGTGTGTATCCCTATATGTGTGTGTATATATATGTATATATATGTGTGTGTGTATATATGTATATATATATATATCACCCTCTCTCTGTCTCTCTCTCCCACTAAACTTCTCCCTCTCCCCTCCTCCTCTCTCTCTCACACACACATGCACACAAAATACACACAATAATTTGAGCAAAACCTGTTTCCAGTGGCTATTTATTTTTTATTTTCACTGTTGAGTATTGAAACCAGGTCCTTGCTTATGATAAGCAATCACTCTACCCCAAAAACATTCCTCCAGCCCTAAAAGATATTTAATATACTACTTATGTTTCCATTTTTCTATGGGGTAGTAATGGTACCAAGAATAAAACAAGAAATTCTCATGGGTCTGTGGTAAATTGAAAACAAACAAACAACAAAATGCATATACATGAATATTGTAGACCATTGTAGAATGAAGTCTTGTTCTATACAACATGATCATGCATGTTTCAGCTGAGCGTTTTCCTTGAACTACACCTTTCTTCTCAATAGACACTGTGTGCATCATGATTATTTCAACTACTGTCTGTATATTGATAGCTCACAGGCACTATCTCTCTAGTGTATAATTTCTAAATTTCCAATCCTTTTGTTTAAAGCCTATAACTAACTCAGAAATGGATTGAGGTTCTCCTCTGATTCTACCTTCCAGAGAATATACCTAAACCTCCTGGTAAGAAAACAACATCAGATAAAGCTTTCACAGATTTCTATACACAAAATCAAGATTTCAGTAGAAATATACAAGCCACGTTTTTCTTTAAAAAAAAAAAAAACTAGGCATTTAGAACTTTGGATAGATGCAGGTACTAGAAGTTCACAACTCATATCCTGATTTTCTTGGAGCTCATCATGATGTAAATTTATCTTCTCTTGTGCTTAGAAATGGAATTGTTTCATCCACCTCAACTATGCTCATACACATATTTCCAGCAAAAGCCTCCCTGGCAGTTTCTTTGCAGTTCCTAGGCAGATTTAGACAGTCCTCCAATGTGCTCCCATAGTACCGGCTGTGTCTACAATTGGAGAACCTTCCAATGCTATTTCAATTGTGTAGACGTTGCCTGATCTCCTCTGGTAAGCCACTAAATATCCCTTTTGAAATTTTCAAGAAGTTAGTGAACTGGTTTACAAACAGCCTTTAAGCTGGATAAGTTTAAAATTAAGTGGATTGCATTAACAATACATCTAGTAAGCACAAAAACATGTATTTCATCACAATTTGTACTTTCTAGTATGGTGTCTGCTTGACGGATATGATTTACAAAATAGTGCTACCATTCAAGTCAGGCCACATCAATTTTCAATCATGCCAGTCACCTGAAAGCAAATGTGGTACAGGTATTTACACTGTGGATGACAAAGACTGGCTGTTTCTTGGACTAAGAAGCTGTGGATGGAATGTTGTTTATGAAGATTCAATGGCAAGGTCTATTTTGATTACACCATCTGCATTTAATAGAATATAAAATTGAGGAAATATTCCTCTAGAATGGGATGATCGTTCTTTAAGTCAGTATCATATCAGTAATGAGCACGTGATTTGCTGATAGAAGTATTAAAATCTTTACTTTCATCTGTTTGTCAATGTAAGTGAAATGTCATGTAACACTGATCAGAGCCACAAATATTTATCAATAATCTGGGTCTCTCATTAGGCTAGACATTAGTCAGGCATTTGCTGTGTCATTAGCTACTACAATGTTCATGTAAGAATAGAATTTTACAACTTACAGTGGATTTTTAGAAGAATTAACAAGTTGCACTGAAATTACACGTGAGTGGAATTATAGAAAATCCTATGATTCATTTGTAATATTCTCTGTAACAGCAAATTTTACAATGTATTTCTGAGTATATTCCTATACACTGACACGATTTCATTGTAATGGTACCATGAGAAGACGACTAAATAAGGGCTTCCAGTGACAAGTTTTATTTCTTAGTGTGCTGTACAACTAATCTCTAAAGAATAACCATTTCAGTGCCTTATACTAAGTCAGGTGAGACACTTTGGTAATTTGAAGGTTGTGTGTAGAGCCAGTATGGCAACCCAATGTTGGTATAGAAGTTACAGTTCAAGAATGAGTGTATAAGTCAAATTGACGCCTTCAGAAGCAACATTAGTAGACATGTAAAATGAGATTTGCTACATTTTCTTCTTTTTTAAAAATGCTTTGTTTCTTTTTTATTTATATGTGTGTTTGTTTGCGTGTGCATGTGCGTGTGCACCTGAGTGTGCACTGGAGGAGGGCTCACAAATTCCCACCCCAGGTGGACAGCTATTGGTAGTTGAAGTTTGCTGGAAGGGGGCATCAGTTTTCTTCAGAGATGCCACCAGGGTTGGGTTTTCTGTGCTGCAATGAATGACCATACACGAGGAGCTCCTAGTGTGCAGTAGGACCTCAACAAATGCCAATGGAACAAGTATATATGTGAATGAACCTGAACCAAGCTAGACTCTTAGTCCCTAACCAAAAATTCCAAGAAAATAGTTCAGAGGGCTAACTCTGGTTATAATTTTTTTCTGTTCTTCCCACCCTCAAGAGTTCCACATAGTTGCTAACTGACCCCAAATGCTCTTCAAATCCACTTTCTAGCACCATGACAGTAAACAGTTCTTGATTCTTGAGCAATCTTATATTGGGTATGCTGTGTTTTACAGCTTTCATGTAATTAAATTCCTGTAATGAGATTATAAGGCAGTTGATATCATTTTACCAACATAGAAGCCAAGAATAGAGAACCATGGTGGTATTTCTACACTAGAATTGGCAGTTTTGGCAGGAACATGAAGACAGGATGACTGGAGAGATCACCCCTTGCTTATGAACCACATTTCCATGTCCAATTTCTAGAACACTCATTTTCTTCCAGCTCCTTCAGAAAGCCAGGTTTATTCAGGGAGGATTGAATATGAATAATTTATGATCTTGTTTGGAATGCTTAGACTGGACTATTGGCGAACACGTTGTTTGTGTGACTGTGGACTAATTAGTGTCCATTGGCTGTTTTTGCAGAATATTTATTTTAAATATCTACACACATACAAGCACACTAATAAGCATTCATGCTTATAAAAATTTTGTACTAAAAGTTGTTTCTAAAAATATTCTAAATATTAGAAAACAAAAATAATGTGTATATATTAACATTTATTTTTCTTCATTAGTAACTAATTTGTAGGAAGAATTGAACCGTACACTTTATGAAATTGTAGATTAACAGAGAAACTGTCTCTCTATTCTAAGAATTTTCTGTGTAATATTTTTATAAAAGTAAAAGTGTACATGTGAAAATTAAATTCAGTAGTCCCCCCAGAGTTAGCTCCTTGAGAGTCCATGATATTCTCCAAAATGGGTGGGGTGGGGTAATGCTACAAAATCCTACAAACCTCTCTGGGTTTGATTGATTTGACACAAGCTGTATCCAGCTTGTAAAAGACTATTTTTTTGTGCTGCATTAAGAACTCAATATAGATTTATCAGATGACTATTCTATGGAATATACTGAATTAAATACCACAGTCCTCAAAAAAATGGGCAACTGTGGTATAATCCTTTTCTTTTTTCTTTTTATTTTTTGGTTTTTTGAGACAGGGCTTGTCTGTAGCTTTGGAGCCTGTCCTGGAACTCGCTCTGTAGACCAGGCTGGCCTCAAGCTCACATTGCTCCACCTGTCCCTGCCTCCCAAGTGCTGGGATGAAAGGTGTGCGCCACCACTGCCCGGCTATGTATACTCCTTTTTTGTTTAAAGGAGTCAAAATTATAAAACCTGAAAAAGTGCATAAAGCATGTGTGTAGACACTGTAGGTATCAGTGACAGCAAATGACGGGCGATAATAACTCAGAGGTCACTATATGCTTGGTAACTATTTAAAAAACTCTTCCTCAAAACAGTATCACATAATATGACCTTGAAGAATAAATAGAATTTCAACACAGAGAAATGAAAAAACAAGAATCCAGGATATCAGCATCATAAAGACAGGGACCTACCCTGACCCCTGGCTCATCTAGTTTTTTCACGGGATATAAATTGAATATGCAACATAAAAATACCAGAATCCTTTTGAATTTTCTCTCTTTTATTCAAAGAGGAAGTATAAAAAATTCCCGAGTAAGAAGGGAAGAGGAATGCAGCCACGCGGTTTTGTAATTATTTGGTGGAGGAATCAAATCTTTGGAAACCTGTTGTAGGTCAGCTCAGTCCTCTCATGACCCACTGTGGTAGATTCCATGGATAATGTCCTGAGATGCTCTCTGACAACTCCTGAAAAACTCATCTGGCCTGGAAAATGTTGACCACAGAAGAGGAAAGTTGATTCTTGGTTTGAGAAGATGCTGCTTAAACTAGCTGCACTGTGGGAGCTCTCTCTCCACCCCCCATTAGTAATGCATGTGTGTACCTGAAGTGAAATCATCCATTTGAAAAAGGTGAATATGAAGAATTCAAGTCAAAGAAGAATCACATAGGACCAAAAGATACATTACAGTTCTAATCTATGATACAAACTTGATTAAGAGGTCTTAACCTGCAAGAATGTGAGTGTGTGGACTAAAAGAACTATTTATGTATCCAGAACAATGGAAGGGGAAGCATAAAATCCAGACCAGGATGAATATTTAGAGCTCCATGTATGGAGTACTACTATTTAGTCACTATTCATGAGAAATAAATCCTATCGCATGTGGTAAAGTGTGTGTACTTGGACGATACTAACTTAAATAAACCAGCACAAACAAACAAATGCTGCACATAATCTCATATATTGAAGCAAACGTTTCCACCCGAATGTGCTCTCATGCTCATGTCAGATAGACAGAGTGAGGGAAAGTGGACGCAGGGAGGCTGCATTTGAACAGTGTGTGTTGAGGGCGTCTGTGGAGCAAGGAAACACTAAATGTCAGTAACACATACAGTTAACACACATTAATTGAAACCTAGTAAAAGACAACACCAAAGAGAAAGACCACCAACAACTGAGAAAGCATCCAGAAAGTGAAAGAAAATAGATTCTTTATCATATATAAGCAGAAGAACTTCTCAACATCAATATGCAGTGGAACAATCAGAAAAAAATTATATCAGAATTTATAAAGGTTAATTAAAAATTAATTTCCATAAACTTATTTCTATGGTTTTATTTCAAATTTAATGTTAGTATACAAAAGAACAGATTTCATTGACTGTCTTAGTCAGTGTCTAATTGCTGTGAAGATACACCATGAGCATAAAGGAAACATTTAGTTGGGGTTTGCTTGCAGTTTCAGTTTAATCTATTATCATCATGACATGGAGTGCGGCAGCATGCACATAGACATGGTACTGGAGAAGCAGCTGAGAGTTCTACAACCAGATCTGCAGGCAGCAGGATGAGAGTGACACTATTGGATTATGACTATTTTTGGAATTATAGCCCACCTCTGTTTCTAAAATTGATTTGCCAATGGTTTAAAACTGTATCAATAGTTAGAAAGTTCCTGTAAAATATTGGGATTAGGGCTGGAGAGATGGCGCAGAGTTTAAGAGCACTGACTGCTCTTCCAGAGGTCATGAGTTCAATTCCCAGCAACCACATGGTGGCTCACAGTCATCTGTAATGAGATCTGGTACCCTCTTCTGGCATGCAAGCATACATGGAAGGAATGTTGTATACATAATAAATAAATAAATCTTTAAAAAAAACTGTATATATATAATATCATATGATATACAATATATAATATCATATGATATACAATTATACAAATAGACAAGGTACCAGCAATTTGCAAATCAGTAGGTAAAGGATAAGTAAGTTTTTATCATGTTATCATTTTACTGTTTTCTATAATAGTTTTCAAATTCTGCCCCTAAAGCAAACTAGGCTGGGGAGGAGATGGAATATAAAAGAAATGGGAGGAAGAAAAAGAATCTCTCAAGAATCCCTCACAGTAGAAAATACTAAAGAGGTTTTCAGCAAAATGGTGAAGTCAGGATAAGATGAATCTGTTCTAAGAGAACTCTAGTAAAGAGGTCTTAGGAGCCAGCCATAGTGGATCATGCAGTAGGAGGGATTACTATGAGTTTGAGGCCATTGGGGCTACACAAAAAGAATAATTAGGAAAACCTGTTCATCTTCAGGCCATCTATGTGAACCACAGTGCAACAAAATAATAGAGGAAAGGGCTGTAAAAGAATTACATATCAGAGAAGAACCAGAAACATAACTCCTGCCACCTTGTTGACACAACACCTTCAGTACTAATTCATATGTGAATCAGTTATTGTACTATAATTGATTTTTAATTGCAAAACTTGATTAATGAATACTGCTCTGATAACTTTGGAATATCTCATTTTTTTAAAAAAATTAAGATTAGTTAAATTAAAATACTTTAAAAAAAACTCATAGGAGAACTCATATGTCCCAACAAAAATTTGATGTTATCAAAATGAATGAAACAATTCAAAACATAGACTTTAGACTCAGAATATGTTATGTATAAATAGCAATATCAAATAAATGAAGCTTGGAGAGAAGAAAGAAAAAAATTTTCAAAAATTTTAAAAAAATTCCTTCAGTGATAAAATACTACCCTTCAGATTACTTGGTTTCAAAATTTTTAACAAGATAGGTGTGAAATTTTAACAATTTTTAAAACATTTGCAATTTTCAGTTTTAATATCTGGCACAAGACAAAAGAGACTTGTAAGTCTCCAGAGTGAAGTAAAGGTATGGACTGGTTGGATTGGGTGGAAGCATGTTTCATGGAGAAAATCTATCCAGGAAAGTTCTAGAAGCCAAAGTAGGGAGCAGTTAAGATGAATGGATAGGGCTCAAGTCATTGACCACAAAGGGAAATAAAACTGAATCAGTCACATAGTGATTGATAGCTGCAACATGTAATTTCCAATTGCTTGCACACTCTAGAATGACAAATCTGCAATCATTTTGTCAGAGTAATTTACTCAAATGTGGCACACAACATTACTTATGAGACTTAAAAACAATAAAGTTTACAACAACTAAAATTACTTTAATCACTTTAATCTTCCATATTTCCTTTTATTTGTTTGCAATAACAACCTATTTTATCCCCCAAAACCTCATCACAATTTAAGGATCCTGTACTTTAGGTTTTTTATCTTAATAATGATGGTTGTTTCAAGAAAACAGTACTTTGAGTAGGATTGTCACCATAGTTTATACCACCATGAGGTTCCTGTTACTAGATGCTCAGAATCTTTTTGTGATTTATTCATTTGTAATTGTGTGTGTGTGTGTGTGTGTGTGTGTGTGTGTGTGTGTGTGTGCGCACAGGTATGTTCTCATGACTTTAGGTACCCATTGAAGTCAGTAGAAGAGAGCCACCTAGAACTGTGGTTATTCCCAACACAGACGCTGGGACCTGAACGTAGATTCCTCTGTAAAAAGAGCTAGCATTCAGGCTCCTGAAAATAATGTTACCAAAAGAAAGGAATACATCTAATTCCCTAACTTGTCCTTATTATATATTAAATTTTTAAATGACTCTTAAAATAGGCATTTCCATGTCTTTGATAGATTAAAAGTTTAACTGACAAGTATTAACCTTTCCAATATACATTTCATTTTTTATAATTTTTTCTCCCAACTACACCAAGAGCCCACCCCCTCCTTACTCACCCAACTTCAATTCTTTCTTTCTTTTTAAGAAAAAGATCACAAATGTCACCAAAAAAAAACTGCAATATTTTTCATCATGTGGAAATTGTAAATATATTCAAATATAACCAAGCATGGAAATTAACCCAGGCTTATGGGGCATAAATCCTCAGAAAACAAAAATTATTAAAGCAGACCGATTTGTAAAAGTTACTGTATTGCTATCTATTTCAGGGGTACGATGATGGCTACGGGGGTGAATATGATGACCAGACCTACGAGGCTTACGATAACAGCTACGTGACCCCGACACAAAGGTAAGGTGTCTGCTGGCTTCTCAGTTTTCCAGGAGTTATCACTGCTCCAGGTTGTATTATACATGTGAATTACAGTTGTGTGAAGGTTTCATGTTGTTGACTTATCTCCACTACCTTTCTAAGTTATGAAATTACTTACTAGACCACAAGGTAAACTATAGCAACTCTGATGGTAAGTCCTGAACTGCAAAGAGGGAAACAATAGCATGTAACTTGAGACAGGGTAATTAGCATACAATGAACTCATTAAACAAGCTTATACTTAACGAAGCACTACTGCTTACAGAAATTATTTTAATGAACTTGTTATTTCATTAACAAGGCAGGCACTTGCTCAATGCGGCTATTTTTAAGAAAACTAATCTGTAATTTTCACTTGTAAAGTAAATCACAAGACCATCTTATTGGAAAGCCAAAAAGAGGCAATTAGGAAAAATATCTCCAGGAATAAAAAAATCTTTTTCTTTTTCATCAGTATCTATAAATTGTTGAATATCTCGTTACACTGACCTAGAATTAGTGATATTGATAAATTTATACTACTGGAAAGTCAGATTTTGACATTATAAATGATAAAACTTAACCATTTAGGGCATCCTTATATGAAGCCCACAAATGTCAGCTACAGTGTAATCGGCTTCATAAGTACATATCTTTAGAGGACCCCATCTGCCAGAAAGTTCCTTTGTGATTATAGTTCTTTATAATCAACTCTCCTCTCTTCCTTCACATACTATAGAATCTACAAATAGGTTTTGTCTACACACTTGCCATTTCTACTATGCCAACAGTATTTTTTTCTTTTTTACATGAATGTTACTGTATATTTATTGTATGAATTAATAAGATTCACTGTGGCATTCTCACCAATGTATTTATCATGTCAATTTATGGTTTCTACTTCCTGGCCTTGCCCCCTTCCTTCTCTCGCCTCCTTTACTGGTCCATTTCCAAACCCCAATGGACTCTCTTCCACTTTCAGGGCTTTTTTTTTTGTTGAGATTTCAGTTTCTAAATCTATCAGAAAATAAGCAATATTTGTTTATGAACCTGGCTTATTTCCACTTAATATGATGATCTCCATTTCCATTCGTTTTCATGCATGTGGCAATATTTCATCCTTCTTTGTAGTAAATAAGACTATGATGTATATGTACACATATACAGCATTTGCTTTGCCCATTGTCCTACTTTTGGTTCCTATTGATATGAAGAAATCCAGTGACCAAAGGCAAGTTGGGGAGAGCTAGAATTTGGAGGTAAGAGCTGATTCAGCAGCCACAGAGTCGGGCAAGAGTGCTGTTTACTGAATAACTCCCCATTGCTTGCTCAACCTGCTTTGTTACAAAATCCAGGAACACCTGTCCAGGTGTGGCCCCACCCACAATTGATTGGTCCCTCTCCCATCAGCCACCAATTAAAAAAATGACCTATAGCCCCATCTTAGGGAGACACTTTTCTACTCAAGGCTCCCTCCTTATAGATGACTTTAGCTAGTGTCAAGTTCACATAGACCTACCCAGCACACCTCTTTAGACCTCCAACTAGACAGAATCCATCACTTAACTATTGTGCATAAAGCCACAGTGAAAAGGAGCTGTCAGGAATCACTTTCCTATGCTGATTTCGTTTGCTTTGCAAGTGTATCCACGTGTGCTGTGGCTTAAAAATATGGAGCTTTAGCGTTTACAGAATGAGGATTCACTATACCATTTTAAGTATTATGTTAAACTTCTACCAACAATGCAGCATACGCCTACCCTTTGTACAATCTTGCTGGAATGTTTTAATTTTCCTTTTTCTTGGATAATTTTCATTTCCACTGTTGTGAAATGAGCTTCCAATGTAACACTGATTGGCATTTTCCCGGTGGCTAAGACTATGATGTATTTTTTTCTTATATTTATTGGGCCTTTGTGTTTTCTCTCTTTTTGAGAAGTGTTTATTAAAATCTTTTGTACATTTTCTTGGGTTGTTTATATTTTGACCTCTACATCTCATATGGATATTGATTATCTGTCAGATAATAGCTGGCAAAGACATTCTGCCATGTTATTGGATTTTTCTTGCATTCTTAGGACTATTTCCCTATGTGATAAAGGAAAAAATGTTTTTATTTAACAGAATCCTATTTACCAATTATTAAATTTTTTTCTACTGATTTTGAAATTTTACCCAAACACTCATTGCCTGTGCTGGGATCATGAAATGAATTTCTCTGCTTTCCTCTGAGAGTGTGAATTTCAAGTCTTAAGTAACATCTTTAACTCATTTTGAGTTGATTTTTAGACAAGTTAAACAAATAGGGATTTAGTATCATTTTTCTACACGTGTGTCTCTAGTTTTTCTGTACCATTTGCAACAGATGATGTCCTTTCCCCCAATTTATTATACAATATATTTCCAGTACCCTTGCTGTGGCTGGGTGGGTTAAAGACATGCTGGTATACTTATTGGTATTCTGTCCTTCTGTTCCATTGGTCTAGTTGATTGTTTGCATGCTAAGATCTTCTTCTTCTTTCATTCTTTGTGAAGATTCTAGCATGGATCTTTAAAAGTAAGATTACTTTAGTATTCATTGTGTCCTCAAATAATTTTTGGAATTTTTTTCTCATACTATGAACAGTATCGTCTTAGTTAGCATTTCTATTGTTGTGGTGAAACACCATGACAGAAAGCAACTTGGGCATGAGAGGGTTCAGTCCATAATCCAGGGAAGTCAGGGCAGGAACATGAAAGCAGAAACGGATGTAGAGGCCATAGAAGAACACTGTACATTAGCTTTTTCCTCCAAGTTTGCTTAGCCTCCTTTCTTATACACTGCAGGACCAACTCCCCAAGGGTGGCACCACCCACAATGGACTGGGCACACCATCAATCACTAATTAAGAAAATGCACCATGGGCTTGCCCATAAGTCAACTGAGGTTCTTCCTAAATGATTTTAGCTTGTGTTAAGTTGACATAAAACTAGCTAGCAAAGATATCATGAATATTTTGATGAAGGTTGCAATTTTGTATGTCTCCTTAAGTAATATGATATTTTGAGTTTTTCTACATTTTAATGCAATGCTATTATAAACTTCAATAAACATATACAATGCATTTTGATAATGTTCACTTCCTAATCATCCCTCTAAATCATTCCAGATTCACCCTTACTCCCAATTCCTTCCCAAGTTTGTGTCAGTTTTTATTTTTATTTTTATATACCAGCGAGTACAGTTTGTGTTGTCGTCAATCTATAAGCAAATAGAGTAGCTGTCATTCTTGGTGTCTATGAGTTTCCCAACCATGGGTTCTTGGCCGGATTTACAGTAGTACTAATCATGTGGTTTCTCCTCTGCAGCCAGCCTTCATTTTAATCAGGAAGTGGTTGTTATCTCCCTTAACATACATGTCACTATTGTATTCACAGGCATGTTGTCATGTTGGTCATTATTGTAGCACACAGTGTTCACAGCTAGGTCAGGCTATTAATAACTTTTCCTCAAAAGCAGCCTAAATGGCAACCACCTCCCAGTGCTATAAAAGTTAGAGAGCAAGGAAGAAGGTCCCTAGTTACTACCTCTGTTTCTCCATGTCTTATGACCAAAATGGGCAGTATCTTCAAGAAAAGAACAGGAATTATGATGGACAACCAAAAGAAATGACCCCTACAAAAGCCTGAAATTTGGGGGAGGGGGAGGGCTCTCCAAGATACTCCCAAATAACAATCTGAGGGATGGTAACTGAAACCCAGCATTGGCCTTTTTTTTTCTTAAAGCACTCTCTTAATGTGGGATTGTTTATGCCTACGTAAGTACTTTTACTAATTAAAATAAGGAATACAGGCCTCCTAAAATAAATTATAATAATTCTCATCTTGTAATTTGTAATAATCATATTTTTGTTTCATTCATTATCATTCAATCACTGCTAATACAGAATATTTCACTAGAAGTAATACATAATTCAATTTCACCCTGGCCTACATAATGAGTTCCAGGCCAATCAGGGCAACATAAAGAGACCATGTCAAGAGAGAGATTAAAAATGAGGAGATAGAGACAGAGAGACAGAGAGAGATGAGACTTGGAGACTTTCCAGATATTTTCAATAAATGGATTTAAATTAATATATTAATGAAAGAACTATTATTTCATAGAATTGCATAGAGATTTTAGTATGGTGTTAGTATGTACTACAGATAAGCAGATGAACACTGGAAAATTTATTAACAAATGTATGAAATGTTTAGCCTTACATTATATTATTAGTGTCTCAACATAGGAAGAAGGTATGATTAACAATTCAACTGTGGGTGGAGCTCAGTGAATAAGTGACCATGTAGTATGTATAAAGCCCTGGTATCCATCCAAACTGCACCAAAGTCTAGTTAAATAAGTGAAATACAAGTGTATACATAGTACTATAGGAACTGGAGGGACAATACTTAATTTTTAAATGATAATATAATATTTGCTGCTAATGATTTGTGTGAGCAGTAATTTGCAACTTTGTATGTGTTTATATATTTAGGGGGTGAAAAAGTGTTAGGAATTACATGTGAAATGAAGTTCATTTTCACAAATTCAGATTTTATTCAAAGGTGACTCCCTAATTAAACTATTAATGCAAGACTTTCTCTAAATTTTTTTAAACTTTATTATATAAAAGGGAACTACTACAAATAAAAGACATTATATATGAAATTAACCATATCCAGAGACTGAAACTCAGTGACCTTCATGAGAGTCAGAGCAGCCATGCGACAGAGAAGCCATGGAGCTTCGCAATGCATATTTTGCTTTCACTGTTGAATATATTTTATGCACTGCCAAAACCCCAAAAAATGACATAGTAGAACTAGAAAAAATAATGTAAGACTCAAATTAAAGGAGAGAAAGAAATAAAGTGAAAAAATATATGAACATATGACTTCAACATTCATGAACAACTTGAATATTTTGGTAGACAATACAAAGTATATTCGTTTTGTTAAAGTGAAAGTCATAAGAAATACTGATATTGGTTTCTGACGTCAAAATAGGCAGTGTGGAATCCATCAGAAGTAAAATGAAATGGTCTCTGGATGACTACTCAGTAGGTGAACACGGAGTCCTAGAAATTAGAAGGCAGAAGCCATGTGGTTCCTTCCTGGCATCATTTTATCAACCTCAGCAGAGGTTTCAGGGGAGTTCACAAGGTAACAACTGTGAAAGTTCGCCCAGAGTTCAAAAGATGGAACAGCTTAATTAATCCCTCATTGCTTTGGAAGGCACCATGACTTCTGAAATTTTTCAAATGAATTCGGAAAAAATCTGTAGACTGCTCAGGAGACAGCTTAATTGAATGACATTAATGACTGCTGAGGAATGTAATGTTATAAAGAATCTCCAACCGGATTTTCCCCATGATCTCAGGCTAAGAGATAAAGCAAAAGAATAGAACTCAGAGTTATTATGCCACCTCCAAATTGCAGAAGTATAACTGCAGTTTCCAGGGTGACTCACTTTCTAGAGTCTGGCTTAAAACCAGTTACACTCTGTGACAACACCTTTAACTGGGCCAAAGAATCTTTTGTGCCATTTACCACATTTTTAACTCTTCCTGGAAGCATTAGCATTTTCAGAGGTTACCTTTCTAACATCACACAATTTCATGAAATTTTTGCTAACATTTTGAAATTGAAAACATCTATACCAAAACAAATCATAGATGTGGAAAGTAACTTACTTAGATATGAATGGTATTGTCAGAGATAAAAATTGAAAGGTCAGGTCTGAAATTTTGATTCTAACAGCAGCAATTTAATGTGGATGTGAAATGCTAAGATTTTATAATTTCTTAGTGTGAAAGACTCCATCTGTCTGAATGTCTATAATGGTTAGGCGTATACAGTGTGTGGGGTGCAAGGTGGATGAGGCACTCGAGGTAATTTCAGGGAAGTGTAGTTAGGGGACTATTTTCCCTTGCAGAGTACCACAAAGACTTCTGAGAGGTCAGTAGTCCTGTGGCTGAGTTGTTCTGCAACCCAAAATGGAAATTCTTGTGAGACAGAGAGTCCTGTAGGAGAAGCCACTAGACATGAGCTGACCCTTTTACTTCAGAGTTGGGCAGAAGTATAAAGAACTTGTAGATATTGCAACACCTCTGCCTGCCCCACAGTCTCTCCCATGGATTCCACTGTCTTGATCCTTTAGGAAGCAGAGAGTATAAATGATCCAAGAGATGGAGCGCTCATTAGTCATTCTTCCAATAGAAAAGAGGATAAAAGAGATGAGAGCATTAAGACCAAGCGAAGAGACCTCTCGCAATATCCAATCATTTGTAATATACCTCAATAACTAGTAATTGTAATAATCCATGTCAACTGTCTGAAGACTATAACAGTGGCATGAAATTGCTATGGAAACAGTCATGCACTGAGGTTTTAAAGGGTTTTGTGAAAATATTTACTTGTTCTTGCAAAAGTACAGTGAATATATGAAATGCATATTGAATAGGAAATGTACGTTTTTAAAGTTCTTGGCTCCTTGATAGTAATATCCCTAAGGGTAGGAACCCTCATTTTCTTCCTCAAAGTTTGCTTTCCATTAGAGCTTCATCGGGCAATAACAGTTCAGTGCGAAACTGTTCTGCTGTGTTGAGGGGCTTTTATCTCCTTGCAGCATCATGTGAGCAAGGCACTGGTTTCTAATTCTAGTTAATTCCAAAAATAAATTCAAACTCATGTCTCTTAAGTCTACAGCTTTAGACAGAAAGACTAATAAATACTGCCTGGAACTTTGAAAATTATCATAAATTCAACAGATTTCCAATACACACCTAAACAGAACAGGACGACAGGACAGGACAGGATAGGATAGGACAGAGAGACAGAAGAATACACATGCAGTGTACTAAGAATGCAAGGCATTACTTTCAGTCAAAAAAAAATCCTGACTGAAGAATTCTTCTAAACATGAGAAAAATCAAATTAATTATTTTTTTCAGGCTGTAAGTTTAAGGTGAGGTTTTTTTTTGTTTGTTTGTTTGTTTTTTGTTGTTTTTTTTTTTTTACTTGATGCTAAGTTTACAGAAAGCCTTCTATTGAAAATATACAAGTGAAAACTCTACGGTAACTTAATAAACGTTCTGATATTAGGCAGACAGCTTGTCTTGCTCTTTGGTATCACCATTCACCATAAAACTGTTCGCCTTCATTCTATAACTCGATTCTCTTGTCTCAACACTGCAGTCCATGATATTATTCAATCTACAGGATTATTGGATTTGAGATATTTTCCCACAGCTATTACACAAGTCTGTTGTGTGTTCATGCTATCTTCAGATCTCTGCATGAATAAAAAGTAGATTTCACATCATTTGACTTTAACCTCAACTGAATGAAACTTGGTGTCTTGATGCCCTCGTTGCATTTTATTTCAGATAAAGACCCTAGAGAGACAGCCTAAATATAATGGAAACAATGAATTTTCTCAAATTATCCATTGTTTATGGTAACAGCTTATTTTTATTAATTTGAATTGAATTTCCATGGTAACTAGACTGCTTGCAAAAATAAACTTCCCATGATACCTTAACAAAACCAGTTAGAAACCACATTGTCCTTAGTTGCATTAATGGTCATCTTCCACAGGAAGCTAGGTGCCCCAATTAGTTATTACAACCTGTTCACCTTTCTACGGAGATGAAAAGATCTCTCCTCACTAGGTTAAAGTAGAGTTGGAGACACAACTCAGTAGGAAACCTTAGAAACAAAGGTAAGCAACATACAATCAGAGCTCCAGGAATGAGACATCTTAAGCTCTCAGAATCCCAATGTGTTGCAAAGGGCCTATCATGAAGGCCAGGCTGGGTGAAATTCTTAATTTCAGTGATAGGTGGAAAAGCTTGGCATTACTGAAAATAATAGATAGATAAGCTTGGCATTACTGAAAATAATAGATAGATAGATAGATAGATAGATAGATAGATAGATAGATAGATAGATAGATAGATAGATAAATAGATAGACAAACAATAAAGAAAGAAAGAAAGAAAGAAAGAAAGAAAGAAAGAAAGAAAGAAAGAAAGAAAGAAGAAAGAATATTTAATGTGACACCATGTGGAAGGAGTCAGGGATGTTATTAAATAAATAACTATCAAAATAACATAAAACAAGACGTGGCAGCCAGGCTGTGGTGTCCTATACCTTTAATCCCATCGGTTACTTAGGAGGCAGAAGCAGGCTGATCTCTGTGAGTTCTAAGCCAACCAGGTCTACAAAGCAAGTTCTAAGATGGCTAGGGCCATTAAACAGAGAATCCTTGTCTCAAAAACAACCACAAAAGGCAAACACTATGATTGAGCTAAAAACATCCTTTGTTCAAATATAGAATGATAAAGCTGTGTGGTACTTATGATGGTCCAGGGGTTCTAGTCTTTATTTGGCGTTTCTGAATAAAAGCTGAAATCTAGACTTTTAATCACTATCTCTATGTAACAAACCACCTGAAAGATTAGTGGGAATATATATATGAATGTATATATTCATATATATATATATATGTATATATATATATATTACATTAGGAATTTCATCAACGTTCAGGTTATGACTTGGAGTCCCACTGTGTCTGGATCCTCACCTGGAAGGGCACAAAGGCTGAATCTTAGTGACAGAACACTAGAGTTATCTGGAGATTGCCTCTGATTAAATGATCCTGTAAGTCTACGCCAAAAAATGGAACTATTGTGTAGAGTCCTCATAGACACCTTTTGTGTCACTCAGGTTTCCTCATAGTATGGCAGCTCACAGTGCCAGATAGGTATCCCAAACCACAAGCAGAGTATACACTGCCTTTTCTGACATATCCTCATTCCCTAGTTACATAAGACTTACAAGCCAAGCCAGAATAGATATTAAACATCATTGGTGGACTGATGACTGGCATGGCTCAAGGATGGGAAATACTATTGTAGCCAGGGTTGGGAAACACAGCCTGATACATTAGTTATTTAATATCAATATAGTATTTTTAAATGCTAGCAATATCTTGAAAGACATTAAATATTTTGTGAATTAAACATAATGTTTCTTCAAATTATTCTGCCTATTTTCTCAATTCTGCTGTACACAAAACGTGAGTATAAAGAAATCAATATACTTGGGCTGGAGAGATGGCTCAGCCATTAAAGGCTAGGCTCACAACCAAAAATATAAGAAATCAATGTACAGACAATGTTCCAAGAAATTGGTATTGAAGATTCATTCAGGGTGGTCATTTGAAGCAGTAGTACATGGTCTGCAAAAGATATTTGGAGGATGAAGGCAATATGTATGCACAATCAGAGAGAAGACAAAGACTGGTGTGCTAGAGGCTAATGTGAGGGAATGTGAGGAACCCTCAGTGGAGTGTTGAGAGGCAGTGCAGGAAGCTTCAGGAACTGATGTTCAGCTTGAATTTTACTGATGTGGTACAACTAAGCCCAGAAGGGGCATCATCTGGTGCAAAGACCAAGAAATTAAAGTGTAATTCTCTCCCAAACCACGGTTCCATCAGGAGTATCCAGTTATAAATTACTTAGGTTTAAAAGGCATTCCTTGAAATGACACAAAGAAAAAGAGGGCTGGACACATTATCAAGGAACAAAATAGCATCTGGTAGAGTTTGATATACTCATGAAATCTAAAAGCCCCAATCCAGAGTTGATCTTTGTTATGGAGTAAAATAAGATAAAAAGGATTGTAAGAGCCAGAGGTAAAGGGGGACTACTACAAATAGTGTCTTCTGGACCTGACAGGGCCATTGTACTCATCAACTCACAGCAGCTGTGGCTGCCTGCACTAGACCTGCACGAGATGAGACAATTGATATTTTAGCATGAATGGGGTGATGGAATCATAGACTCAATCCCTAGAGAGTTATTGACAAACAGTGGTTGCTGGAGGAGGGAGACTCTGTTATTCATGGGTAGGATAGGTTGTCCATCATTTGGGGATGGCCCTACACCTATGCATATAATGGTGGCACTAATTGGACTCAGTAAGTTATAAAGAAGAGGACATGAAGTCAATGTGGAGGAATGTTGAAGGGGAAAAGTGAGGGAGAAATTAGAGAAAGGGATTGTGTAGTAGATATAATCAAAATGCATTGTATATACTTTTTAAATTCTCAAAAATTAGATGAAGAGAACTAAATTTAAAAATGTGTTTGCACCAAACCAATACAGTGTATTAAAGCTCAATACATTCGTTTGGTATAATTCTTAAATAATAAAAAAATAAATCTATGATATGACCCAGCTATATTTCTCTTTAGCATATGCCCAAAGGATTCAACATACTAATCTACAGATGCTTGGTTCGTCTTGCTCATTGTTGGTATACTTACAATAGCTAGGAAATGGAAACAACATGAATGTTCTTCAGCTGATGAGTGGATAAGAAAAGTGTGGAATGTATACATAAAGTAATTCTGTTCATTTGTAAAGAAAAAGGAAATTATGAGCACTTCCCCGTAAGTAGGCAGAACCAGAAAATATGATGCTGAGTACAGTAACCCAGAACCAGGGAGATAAAGCTGCATGTTATTTCTTATTTGTTGATCATAGCTCCACATCTTTAGATGTGAGTTATAACTTGGAAAACCACAGAAGTCAGGAAAACACAAAGAGACTGTCAGTGGGGCAAGATAACAAGCTTTGAGTAGAGGGGAGGAGGCTAGCAGGACCTGGAATATGAAAGAAAAATAGAAAAAAATGAAAGGGGGAAGAGCACTGATAATTATTGTAGGAGCCCACTCCTACAAGGTCAGCTAGGGTTTCTGGATAGGGGATATTCGAAGCCAAAGAAAAGTCAGAAGAAACAGAAGACAGGATAAAATCTGGAGGTCTGTTCGGTCATACTGAAGCAGCCAAACAGCCCAGAGTTTATTTCAGAACTTGCTTATATACAAAAGCAGAACAAAGCACAGCACAGACAGTCAGTCAGTACCTAACCACAAGACCATTTCTATCCTTGAATGAGCAGCCTCCTCTCCAACATGTGCTCGCTGCTCAGAAGCAGCCTTACTTTCTATCTTGGTGTTCGGGAGGTTTGTCATCAGCAGTATACTGACTACTAGATAGAGTTTTCCTTTCTCATGGGCTAAATCAGAAGTTTCTCACAACTCTCAAGGTTATAAGAAAAGTGGAGCGAGCAAGCTTGAACTTCTTTAAGTGACTTCTTTAAGTCAAATTGACTCCAAATGGAAACTGAGTCAGACATGGGATCCCACAAATTATATGTATATTATGGCAATATGTATTATATATACATAATTAAAAATATATTTATTATATATTCAGTATATTTAGTATATATTAAATGAGTTTATACAACTTGGATTAACAGTTGCCTCACCAAAGAACCTCAGACTATCTACTTAAAATTCCCAATGCCAGTCACAGGAAATCTCCGTTAGCATTATTATACAGGGGAGGTCCCTAAAACAACACAGGCCATTGCCTTTGTCCTTAGTTGCCTAAGAACATGAAGGTAAAACCATATCGCTGAATTCATTGCACACTTCAGGTACATGATGGCATTGAGCTGCAACTGAACTGGAAGACTCTTCTCTAAGGACTAGCTCTCGTAGTATCAGAGGTAATTGGACCTAAATCCCACCCTGTGGGAGGAAATTCATGTCCAGTACCATAAACCTAGTCAACCATTTTTGGTAAGATCATGGACCCTAGAGAAAACATTCTCAAAGAATGTATTGCAAAACACTTATTATGCCTCACTGTGACCATAGTTGCTAATCACATGATGTGTGCTAAAAAATAATTAATAAATGTTCAAGTGTTATCACTGCCAAAATGTAAACACAAAATAATATTTAGATAATTCTAAGATATACACATCCATGATGGTAAGTGAATCATCAAGGCACAAATAGCTTCTTGTTGCTTTGGCCTGGAAATGGACCGCCTGCTTATTTTTGACCCAGAACTTCTGAGGGAGCAGTTGGTTTCAGAGTCTGGGGACCTGATACCTAAAAACATGAGAAATTCCAGAGCTTCTGAATTTTAACATTTCCAGAATAAATCCAAATAACTAGCTGTGTAATTCTGTTATCCAGTACTCAATGAAATTGAATGGCGGGAGATGTGAGAAGGAAACAGATGAGAGGCTGAGGGGCGGGGCAGGGAACACGTCAGCATCTCCAGTGGTAGAAGTCTCTAACAATGCTAAGAAAGGCACAGTATAGAGGCTTGGCTCTGTGCCAGATGTCTAGAAACAAACGTGTAGCTCAGACTTTTATCTACTGGGTTAGTATAGTTTTCTTTCTGAGGGTTTTACTGTGTTTGTATTGTTTCTTGAAGTATCAACCTGGACCCCTGCATCAGAAACACTGCAAATGAAATTGAAAATGTCTGTACATCAGCGAAGGACAGCTGGCTTAGAACTCGAATCTTTATTGCAGTATAGGGTGATACATATTAGCTATCGCAGAGCTATGGCAGTAGAGAAAGAGGCAAAGCTTCAAAAATTAAAGAGCACTGATGCAGTGAGAGGCCCTCTGCATGGAAATGTGAGCGCAACCTACTGAGAACAAATGTGACAGGAAAGTCCATTGTCTGACATGTAATGAATCACTGGAGAGAAGCTGGCCATTGACCTGGATCCTAGGAGAAGGATGAAAACGTTCTTAGAGAACCATGCTCTGTGCTGAGAAACTGTCCCTCAGCCTAGAAAAAGCAAGGTGGGAAAATACACGACCACAAGTCAATTCAAATATGCCACAGCAGAAGACCTGCAAGTAGAAGTCTGATTCTCCTTTATGTAAAAAATTTTTATACTTCTGTTTGTCAATAAACAAGTTTTGTTTCATGATACTTTACTCATGAAACAGAAGGCTTACCTGATATCTGTCGCACGCTGTTTCTGTGATAAATATAGCCTCACATGTTGTCCAAACAGAATCATTTTTATCATTGTATGCTTTCCCTTTTCAGACTCTGTTATGTGGATTTAACTTCCAAAGTGTGGTATGTGGAAATAGCTCTTGAAACAGGAACAAATGGTTTGAGAATATTCTGTAGCACAGGAGACAGTACATTTGTGATTAGAATGGAAAAGAGTATAAATCACAGTTACCCGACAGCCACCACATAACAGCCTTGGAGTCACCTACTGTCTTAGTTAGGGTTGTATTGCTTTGAAGAGATGCCATCAACAAGACTACTCTTTTTTTTTTCTTTTTTTAAATTTATTTATTTATTTTTCCATACATTGTTTTGTTTTATTTTTTCCATTCAAGAACATAATTAAAGAAATAAAATTTTTTTTTTGCCTTTCTTCCCCTTCTCCCGGTCCCCTCCCACTACCCCCCCACCCCTCCTCCCTCCCCCTTCTTCCTTGAAAGAGGGCATGGTGCCCTGCCCTGTTGGAAGTCCAAGGCCCACCCCCATCCCTCCTGGCCTAGGAAGGAGTGCATTCAAAAAGA